>CANNZV010002905.1:23920-104348 GCA_947561585.1 Caprella mutica
CTCCATTTTCACTTTGTACCTAGTACTCCTTTGCTCATGTGTTGGGCTATCCACTGCACAAGGTAAGTACAGAGAACAAAGTTATGGTGGGGCAATGGAAGATTAAGTGGGGTACCTTCTCAATCTTCTATTGGCCCACCATAACTTATCTAGATATTTCTTGTATAAATTGATTGATTTTTTAGTTTGTGATAATTTTGAGTATTTTTGTTAAAGTTTGCATGCTTAGATAGCTAGTTTCGAGTTCCCTTTAGATCATATTTTTTATATGATAGTTAGTTTGTTAATGTACATATCGTGTTTTATAGTACAGTAGTGGGTTCTTTAGCCCCAGCTTTGTGTGCTAATTAAATAATTAACTGCATGAATTAATCATTTGAATAACCTTAAGCTTACTAAATTAATTGTAAATATTAATTTCATTTCGAACAGAAAGAAGAACATCACCCCAGAACGTTATGACTACAGGTATGTGAATCAACTAAAATTTATGGTGGGGCCTTACAAGATTATACTCCTTAATCTTCGATGGCCCCACCATAACTTTCTCTATTATTAGTGGCAATATATGCAAGGCAATTTCAACATTTTGCATTGTCTTGCAACTATTGGGAATTCAATATGTTTTGAATGTATTAAGAATTCCAATATTCAACATTTAACTTTCTGAAATTTAATTTGTATATAATATATATAAAAAAAAATGCCCGACAAAAAATGTTAATTGCGGAATTGCTTAAATAAATAATATAAATATATGTTATACAAATTAAATAATAAATTGGTTTATTTTTTACTCGAAAAAGGTTTGATGTTTTTAGATGTAAGTAATGAATTATCGGACTTTTCCACATTTTCGATTATGTAAGAAAAATGTTACATAAATAGTGTTTAACTTTTATTTATATTGGTACAAACTTTTTTCTTAAATGGGCGAAAATGTGGAACTGTCCGATAACTCGAAACTTACCCTATTTTGTACATAAACTAAAATATAATATTTAAGATTTAATTTTAGATATATAAATAATGTTTAAATATAAAATTGTAAATAAATTAATTCTGCATTATTAAGAATACCTTATTGTACATAAATTAGTAATTAAAATAATAAAATGAAATTGTATAAAAAACAAAGAGGAATAAATAAACTATAGTTTAAATTAATTACCTAAATTTTATTCTTACACTGAGAAATAAATTCGAGTCAATCTGACTCATCGATTGAGTCAAGGCTGGCAAAACTCTAATATTGGAGTCTCTTTTTCTTGATTGACTCTAACTGAGTCAATCTGACTATGAGTTATGAGCCAATAAGACTCTTGTTTTAGAGTAAAATATTAGGATGAGTCATATTGACTCGCATTTTTGACCCGGTTTTGGAACAAAACAGAAAACTAAAATTTTGAGTCAATTTGACTCGTATTTTTTCTTCACTGATGTATTGCTCATATTTTACTTGTGATTGAACTACGATAAGTATACAGTTAAAAATCTAATAATTTCCTGTACGAACGGTTCCGTATATTCAATAGTATAAGGAAAATATACAGTAATAATTATTTAATTTTTATTTATTATTATTTAAATTTGTAGGCTTCATGGATACCAATCAAAATAAATGGTAAATTTATTATGCCCTTTTCTTATGATCGATAATGTGGAACCGCACGATAACTTGAAACTTACCCTAGTGATAATTATTTTAATCAATTCTATGTTGTAAATAAATGATCTCTGTTAGAAAATGTGAATATATAAGCTAAATTTTCGACTAATATAAACTAATAACATTTTCTTTAAGCTATATTCAGACTGTACCTAGTACTAGAACAAATAGAGTAAAGAATAGTACTAGAACAAATAGAGTAAAGAATAGTACTAGAACAAATGGAGTAAAGAATAGTACTAGAACAAATAGAGTAAAGAATAGTACTAGAACAAATAGAGTAAAGAATAGTACTAGAACAAATAGAGTAAAGAATAGTACTAGAACAAATAGAGTAAAGAATAGTACTAGAACAAATAGAGTAAAGAATAGTACTAGAACAAATAGAGTAAAGAATAGTACTAGAACAAATAGAGTAAAGAATAGTACTAGAACAAATAGAGTAAAGAATAGTACTGGAACAAATAGAGTAAAGAATCTATCTATGCCAATAACAGATCCACTGTAAATTTTAGATTTTAAAAATATTGTTTAGAAATATAATTTATATTAAAATAAGGCTACTTTGAAAAAGATAACTAAGTTTCACATTTTAACTTTTGAACAACCTGAGCTGCAGCTTCTGTAATTTTTAGTTCAAACTTTGAATATTTTTTTATAATGTGTGACCCTAACTATATATATAATTTACTCATATTTTTTCAGTTGAGGGAGGAGGGTGGCTGCTGAACAACCTACTGAGTATGCCTTCGGAGTGTGACATGGAGGGTGACTTGGCCCCCTGCTCCTTCATTCTCACCTGCCTCATACAAGGAGGTGATTATTAAGCATTTAGTAATTAATGTAGAGGTAGTTATTATCATTTTTATTGTTATTTACAAGTATAACAATAGAGAAAATTCCCAGGTGAAAAATTTATTATCGAAAAATTGTCTGCTATTGTCCATTACGGTAAATATTGACGGTATTTTACCGTATGATATCATAATTTTAGACATTACCGTTTGCATGGTGAGTATAGTGTCCTTAGTAAGGTAGTAGCCTCAATAGTGAACTAATTTCCTTAGTCTGCCATAAGTAACCATCAATCTTCTATTAAGTTTTTTTAAATCGTATCCATGATACCTGCTTGTATCATAGATACGATTTAATATACTTAAAAATATAGTGAAGGAATATAAACGTATAGTGGGGAAAAAGATGAATATACGCAAAATGCCGATCTTAACTTTAGAAAATCTTGAAATGGTTACAGTACCATAATAATTTAAATAAGTTAATATTTATTTTTAGATAATTTAAATTTTAAAATATATTACTAATTTACTATATTTCCATTAACCTGTCCCATTCTCATTCCCCCAGGGTTCCCCGTTAACAAGTGTGGAGGAGGGTACATCTACACCTGCTGTGTTCCCGGGGGTAGGAGTGCCAATGTCCGCAGTGATGCCCTCAGGACGGGCCTGTCCCTCAGGCACATCGACAGGTTCATCAGGGATAACGCACCCATTGGGGGTAAATTGACTGAGAAAGAGTGGTGCATTTGAATATCTTTCTAAAGTTAAATATTAATTGTGTCGGATGATAATTTTTTTTAAACAGATATCATGGCAACGTTCTTCCGTTTTTGACTTATTTTATCAATTATTCAAAATATATATTTTTTTAATAATTTATTGTTAAAACAATTTTTTTTTATATTATTGTAAAAAAATTTTTAATATTTTCACCAAATGTTCAATATTTTTCAAATTTTTTAAACCATATTTTTGTTTCAATATTTTAAAATAGGCCCAGTTGCGAAATACGACTCCTTCCAATGGATAATAAGGGTTTTTAATGATGTAAGACCAATCTAACCTACCTTCAATTGAAAAGCAACAAGCCTTTCTATGTTTATACCATTCAATTTAAGTACAATTAAATAAGTACAATTTATTAAACCTTATAATACAATTAAATATCCTTCCTTCATCAGATGTTTGAAGCAATCACATAAATAAGTTGGCGTAGTTTGCCGTAACTATGATACGAAAATTTGTTATTATATTTATTCTATTTATTATTGAATTCAAATGATTTCATTATTAATACTTGAATGTAAATTAAGAGGAGTCGGATTGTTTTAATATCGTCTCTATATAGATCGAGGAGTTGGATCAAATTTTTATATTTCGAAGGAGTCGTATTTCGCAACTGGGCCTTTAAATATATTTCAATTATTAAAAAAAAGATTAAATTGCTTATCAATTAGCTACTACCAGACCTTTGACAGATACTTTTACACTGTTTGAGACTATATTTGCACATAGGCTAGTAATGGCTTTATTATATCCCACTGATGCACCTTTTACCCCAGGCCCACCACCTTCTGGGCACCCCAATCTCCTGGGGCCTCACCACCGCCACCCTCCTCCATTTTCTCCCTCCAGGCACCAATGGCGGTATAGAGGTACTTCCTCCACCCATTACAATAATAAAATATTATTTAAAAAAATAATTAATTAAAATCTTTTGTTAAAACATCATTTTTTTTAGCAAAATTATATTTAATCTTATTTTTAAATCTTGTTTTTTTCATTTTTCTAACGAAAATATTTGAATGACCATATTTTAGAGAGAAAAAACATATATTTTAAGTGAGTTTTAGTATCCATGATACCTACAGGTATCAGGGATACTAATTAAAATAAAAGTTAAAGTTAACTATTGTTTTATAATAGTTTTTTCGTATGTGCCCGAAAATGAAGAACAGTCCGATAACTCGGAACTTACCCTACAACATAAAATTCATTTCAATTGATTTTAATAAAAGAAATAGTTATTAATATTCACATGTTCCAAACTTGCATGTTTTTACCTGTTTTAGTTTGCATTATTAGTTAAACTCTTCTATAATGAAATCCTGTATAATGAATGTAGTGTCCTGACTAAAGAAGTAGCCTCTATAGTGTTTTTTTTCTTTTATCTGCAATAAATAGTCATTAGTTTTAGAAAACTGGTGATCATTTCATGGCAGACTGAAGAAAATTTGTTCACTATAGAGGCTACTTCCTTACTCTGGACCCCACATTACTTCACTATACAGGATTTAATTATAAAAGAGTCGTACTGCATTTGTATTTACATTTTTACTGCATGAAGTAGCGAAGTAAGTAGTGCTGTAGCATGCTGTATGTTGAAGTTATTACTATATATATTATTATTCCTGTAATTTTTACTGCCATTCTTTAAGTCAGTATTTCTTATTTAGAATTCTATTTTAAATACAATATTTCCCCATATTTAGTTTATAACCATTTAATTAAAGTATTAATATTATAATAACTGACAGTTTTTATATGGTAGGGTTAAATTAAAAATATAATAATTATCAAAGTGAACTATAATTTCCATCGGTATATCATTATTTACCTCATTAATGAAAATATTAATCAAATAAATTTATTTTTTATTCTGTATTATTTAAATTAATGTAATTAAATTGTCAACTATTATATTCAATTTAATTATATTTTTTATCCATTATATATTCAATTTGAATTAATGTCTTTGATCCATTATTTATTAAATTCAAGTTAATAATTTTGATTAATTATTTCTTCAATTTAAATATGTTCCATCCATTATATATACCATTTATAAACATTAATATTTTTGATCCAATTCTATATTTGCCCATACAGGCCACCACCAATCCAAAGACTACCAGAACAGCTTGCCCCCATTCAGTGAGAGTTTCCCGGGGGAGGAGGGTCTGGATGATATGCAGTCATTCCCCCCATCTGCCCCCCACATCAACAGCAACAGTCTGGATGACAGGAGGGAGACAGACAGACATCGCAGACAGAGACTGGTCAGGGGAAACAAACAACACACTGATGTCATATACTACAACGAACCAGGTCAGTATTTTCAAAAACTAGTGTCAAAAAAGATTGTTTTGTATAAATTTTATGGAATAAATTCAATTTCTAATAAGTTCAATATCAACTGAATAAAATAAGATATAATTTAGTTATTGAACTGATATCAGAATAATTTTCCTATCTGCTTGTCAAGCTAATTATTAGGTTAGTGTGACGGACAGACCGATACTCTACTAGTATTTACATTGTTTCTTTTTTCACCAGAGTGCGGGGTACAGCCCCCCATGCCATCCAATGTGCTGATGAAGCGTATCATCGGGGGGCAGGAGGCCCATTTCGCAGAGTTACCCTGGCAGGCCCACATCAGGATCGCGGGGGTACCAATGTGGGGGGGTACTCGTCAACAGGTATTACGTCGCTACTGCCGCACATTGCGTACACAAGTGAGTTGCTTCAGAAATTACTTCATGAATTTAAAAAAAGTTATTTGTTGTTCCACATTTTCGATCATATAATAATAATTAAAGTTGAATACTAGTTATATACTTATTCTATAATCTAAAAACTCGATTTTTCTCGAATTTATGTAGCTCGAATTTATCCCTAATTGAGCTAATATATATTTTTCTCAAATGATTTATGGGTGGCACATGTAAGGTTAGAAATTAAAAGGCTACTACCACCAAGAATGTAGTTTTAAAAATATTGATCTTTACGGATTAGTTTTTTAGGCTAATATTTTCAAGGCTTTTACCTCATTGGTTGGCTGTGGAGTTTGACAATTAAGTGTAATGGGTGGGCGTGCCGCCAAACAAACTCAATCTGCGCCAGGTTACCATTCACCTTTTTTCAGGGCTAATTCGAGCCAGATCACCTTTTATCAAGGCTAATTTGCGCCAAATCACCATTCACCTTTTTTCAGGGCTAATTTGCGCCAGATCACCATTCACCTTTTTCAGGGCTAATTTGCGCCAGGTTACCATTCATTCACCTTTTTTCAGGGCTAATTTGCGCCAGATCACCATTCACCTTGGAGAGTTTGACACTAAGGACACAGGACGTTACTACGAACCTCTTCCCAAGGAATCCTTCAGTGTGGTGGAGAAAAGGACGCATCCTAACTTCAAATACATGCTAACACAACCCGACAGGTGAGAAAATGGGACGAAAATGGTTATATAGGCCGGCATATATGTCCTATGTTTAATATAGTTTGTCTGTCCTATAGTTTGCACGCACCTCTGATAAATTGAAATAAAACTATACTAAATTTTAAATCAATTTTATTTTTATCTCTCGTTAGTTGTTGGAATATTTATTTATGGTTGTTCACAGATTCGATGTCGCTGTACTACGTCTAAGCAGACCTGTTGAATACAGACCCAACATTGTACCAATCTGTCTGCCTGCCCCTGGAAACCACTTGCATGGAAAAATGGGAATCGTAGCTGGATGGGGAAAAATAGACAACAGTTATGGTGAGGCAACCCTACTAACTTGTGGTTAATAAATTTAGGGTAGTTTGCCTTGGAAAATATGTCTGAGATTGCTAAAATATTTTTGAACTTGTTAGTACATGTCTGAACTTGTTAGTACATGTCTGAACTTGTTAGTACATGTCTGAACTTGTTAGTACATGTCTGAACTTGTTAGTACATGTCTGAACTTGTTAGTACATGTCTGAACTTGATAGTACATGTCTGAACTTGATAGTACATGTCTGAACTTGATAGTACATGTCTGAACTTGATAGTACATGTCTGAACTTGTTAGTACATGTCTGAACTTGATAGTACATGTCTGAACTTGATAGTACATGTCTGAACTTGATAGTACATGTCTGAACTTGATAGTACATGTCTGAACTTGATAGTACATGTCTGAACTTGATAGTACATGTCTGAACTTGTTAGTACATGTCTGAACTTGTTAGTACATGTCTGAACTTGATAGTACATGTCTGAACTTGATAGTACATGTCTGAACTTGTTAGTACATGTCTGAACTTGTTAGTACATGTCTGAACTTGTTAGTACATGTCTGAACTTGTTAGTACATGTCTGAACTTGTTAGTACATTTCTGAACTTGTTAGTACATGTCTGAACTTGTTAGTACATGTCTGAACTTGATAGTACATGTCTGAACTTGTTAGTACATGTCTGAACTTGATAGAACCTGTCTGAAATTTGGTTCTAGGAAATTCGGTCTCGGAAACTCGGTCTCAATTATAATGGTGTTATTAAAGAACTATAATAAAAAAGTTGAAATCATGAATACTAAAATGTGTAGCGTATTATTAAAAGCGGATACCATCATTAACCGTTGTAAAATGAAACGTAACATTAGTAATTTTAACATGTTTTGACATTTATTGAACATGAGATCTTAGCGGAAAATTCGGTCTCGGAATATTCATTCGGTCTCAGGTGTGAATAAAACTTATGAATTAGATGTATTTGGGGGCGTGCCTCCCCACCCCGAACCCCCCCTGCCAGGTCACAGAAAACTTCATAACGGTCACTTTTGTTGAGAGGTCATTCATAAATTCTGCGACCGAAATTTCAAGACCAAATATTCCGAGACTGAAATTTCAGGCCACCCTTAACTGGTAAGAGCTTGTCAGAAAATGTTTGTTAGAACAAGTTTGGACTTCTTAAAACATGTTCAATCACTAATCAGTTTCATGTCCTTCAATGTCGCTGTACCTCCCATTTTTCTTTCTATCGTGAGGGATTTGTCTTTTGTACCTGACCCAAACGTCATACACCCTTTTCTTAATTAACGAACTATCAATGTTAATATATTTTCAGGTAAAACTGGCACAAACATTTTACGTAAAGTGAACGTTCCGATCATCGAGAATGAGGAGTGTCTACGGTGGCACCACCTCAAGCACATCGATGTCAAACTTCACTACGAGATGTTCTGTGCCGGACATCCACAGGGGAAAATGGATGCTTGTTTGGTAAGAGCATAAAAAACGCAGCATTTGAAATGCGCTCAATCGAAGTGGACATAGAAATCACATGCGTTAATTCAGTCGTAACGTTTTTTCATGCCTCTTTTTCTTTGCTGCGGCATGAAAAAAATGACGATGTGAAGGGGCCCAAAAATAACGAGTTAAAATGTCTCAAATTATATATTTTTTGGTCCCTTTTACAAGAGCGTTTTTTTTAAGCTGCAGCAAAGAAAATGAGTCATATAAAAACACTACGAATAAATAAACGCATGTGTTTTGTATGTACATTTAGAATGGCCGTTTTTAAATGCTGCTTTTTTGTTTAAAAAAATGAAAAAAGACGCTCTGTGTGAAATACAGTTGCTACTATTTCTAAAGAGTGAAAATAATAGCCTGTAAAACATACAAAAGGAAATTAGTTCTGGAATTATGTGGTTTCCTTATTTTGAGATGAAATCTGTCAGAGTCATAGATTGGGTAATCGATTTTGCGTCAGGGTCATGGTTAGGATAATAGATTCTGACGTCATAGCCATAGATAGGTTATATTGGATAATAGAAAATTACAGTTTCACACTATACCAATAAACTGCATCAATTCCAGAGAATGTTCCTAATAGTATATCTTCCACAGGGTGATTCAGGAGGTCCAATAGTGGTGAATAACAAAGGTAGATGGACACTAGCAGGTATAACGTCTGCAGGGTTTGGCTGTGCTGTTGACCATCAGCCTGGCATATACCACAAGGTGGCCATCACTTCCGGTTGGATTGCAGCTAATATCAGACCTTAGGAATACCGAACAAACAATCTAGCGCCTTTAACTAAATTATTTATAATTGGAATTGGAATTCATTCGAGAAAGTAGAATGGATATATTTATATTTATTGAAAAGTGTTATAGAACAATTTTGCACAAAATTACTAATGTTATTATTAATTAATTAATTAATTAATTACCGGACTTTTCTATTTCTGGTAGAAATTTCATTTTATGTTAAACAATACTATTTGATTTCTTTAAATAATCAGATTTTATGTACCTTTCTATGTTTCTTATTCTCAATATTATAACATTTCAACCTTTAATAAACTAACTTAAATTCTTTTAGCCGATTAAAAGAACCTCAAGTCCTATGAGAACCTTTGAGTCCTTTTTAGTCGATTGATAGAACTTTTAAGTCTTTAGTCGATTGATAGAACTTTTAAGTCTTTTTAGTTGATTGATAGAACTTTTAAGTCTTTTTAGTCGATTGATAGAACTTTTAAGTCTTTTTAGTCGATTGATAGAACTTTTAAGTCTTTTTAGTCGATTGATAGAACTTCTTTAAGTCTTTTTAGTCGATTGATAGAACTTTTAAGTCTTTTTAGTTGATTAATAGAACTTCTTTAAGTCTTTTTAGTCGATTGATAGAACTTTTAAGTCCTTTTTAGTCGATTGAAAGAACTTTTAAGTTCTTTTTAGTCGATTGATAGAGCTTCTTTAAGTCCTTTTAGTCGATTGATAGAACTTTTAAGTCCTTTTTAGTCGATTGATAGAACTTCTTTAAGTCCTTTTAGTCGATTGATAGAACTTCTTTAAGTCTTTTTAGTCGATTGATAGAGCTTCTTTAAGTCCTTTTAGTCGATTGATAGAACTTTTAAGTCCTTTTTAGTCGATTGTGAGAACTTCTTTAAGTCTTTTTAGTCGATTGATAGAGCTTCTTTAAGTCTTTTTAGTCGATTGATAGAACTTCTTTAAGTCTTTTTAGTCGATTGTGAGAACGTTTGAGTCTCCATTTGCCGATTTAATTCCTCAAAATGATTTAGTAAGTCTCATTAATAAAATGAAGTTCATGAATCATTAAATACTAGCAAATATTTAAAAAATGCACACATATCATCAAATATTTTTATTTTCTTCATTGGTGTAGTAAATATTTACATGTACCAAATTAAAAGTTTAAACTCTCTAAAAATACCAAAATAATGTTTCAAAAATTTGCCCACAGTTTTAAAAGATAAACTTTGTAATTATTGCCGTTACTTTATTTTACCTCTGTGTTTCATATTGACGATACTATACTGTATAGCTATATTTCGAGATATTTTGAATGGTTTGTGTTCAATATACTTTTTTTCACCTCCCTGTTTCTAATTTGTAATTATCCTGTTTCAGCACTTTGCATAAACTTGCTTGATTTTTGTT
This sequence comes from Caprella mutica, assembly GCA_947561585.1. Taxonomy (NCBI): domain Eukaryota; kingdom Metazoa; phylum Arthropoda; class Malacostraca; order Amphipoda; family Caprellidae; genus Caprella; species Caprella mutica. Next base: position 34,606 of record CANNZV010002905.1, read on the forward strand.
ATATTTGCATTGTTTAAACTAATTTTGAATTTAATTTTGAGTTCAGTGTTATCGGACGGTTTTACATTTTCGATATTGAAAGAAAACTATATATAATAATCATTATCTATCTTTTATTTTATTTGGTATATATGGTACTTGCATGTATCATGGATACTAACTAAAATATAAGTTGAATAGTAATAATATTATCATATACCCTTTTCTGCATCAATGAGCTTTGTCACCAACAGTGGTAGGTGACTTTGTTCATGGAGTCACTTTCCTTTCTGACTGCTTCTTCTAGTCCCTTGCATCTAATTCCTTTTGATGTTAGCGATGTGGCCTTTGGTTTCGAAACGGACGTTAAACCTACACTAAATTAAATTTTTTCGAAAAATAGGATTTTTTATAATTTGTTTTAAAGAATTTATTTTATTTTCTAAATGATATTCTTCACATTTTTACCTAATATAAATATTGAGTTTAGGACCTTTTAATTTATTTTCACGATTAGTTGCACTGAAAATGTATATAATATAAATAAAAGAAATATTTAGCATAGAACTATATTTATATATACGAGATTATAACTATTTTATAAATAAATTATGAATTTTCAATGGATTTATTTAATTTCCCTTATAGGGTAAGCTACCAAGTTATCTGACAGTTCAAAGAAAAAGAAATAACTATTTAACTTTTTTAATCGGTATACATGATATCTGCGAGTATCATGGATACCAATTTATGTCATAGGAAGATAAAAAATAAGATTTATTCTTTAAAATGAAATAATAATGGGTCCTTCAAACAAAAAACTTATTTTTTTCATCAGTACGTAGTTTTTTCTAAAACTATCTATAAACTAACCAAATTATCAGTTATATTTGACTAACATTTTAAATAAAAATTGATGGCCAAAAATTAAAATAATCACAATTTTGTGTAATTCTATTTTATTCTACACAGTTTATAACTACCGTAGTACCCCAGATTTAAAAATTTAGAACATATTGGGGTCAATTCATAGTTCACGTCCCTAATTCATTTAGAAACGTGAACTAGGAAGGGGGTATTTGGATCGGTTCTTAAATGAAATTGGGACGTGAACTAGAAGTTTACCTAAATTTTAATTATTAACGTTGGCTGAATGAAAAGTTTTCAAACAGGTGTATTGACATTTAATGGCCACCAAGATCTCCTCATCTAACACCTAGTAATTTATATCTAAATGAATACATCAAACTTAAAGTATATCCATCGTAACCCATGGATAACAATGAGTTGAAGAACGAAATCTGTTAAACATTTGTAAAAGTAATCTTGAGAATGTTACATAACACTATATAGATTCATTCTAGACCAGTGGTTAATTCTTTAAGTATTTTTCTCGCACACCCCTCACTTTTCTCCTGCACCCCCTGAGCATTGTATTGCATTGAAATAGATTAAAAAGATACAATGAGAATATATTTGGAAACTATGATGTGAAAAAAAGGCAAATGTACTTCCTATATATTATGCATGATATTAACAGCAAGAACAAAACTTATAAGTAACTATAAAATAGCCATCCCAGGAACCTCTATGAATATTCCATGCCTCAAGAGGGTACCGGGCACCCCACTTTAAGAATCACTGTCATCTAGACCCATCTAAATTAAGTCATCTAAAAATGTAAACCTAAATAACAAATTTCCAAAGTGAGGTTTTTTATTTTGATACGAACCGATTTCAATTTTTATTTATTAAATTTAGAATTTGAAACACTATATAAATTTGTCTATAAATAATCTCGATAAACATTAATTATTATTTATTAATTTGTTACTATCATGTTTCTAACGAGTCTCATTATTTTCCTACCTTGAAATCACCTCATTAATTAAAGTGCTGATAGCAGCCATTCGTTATCTTTTATCAGTTATTATAAGATTGAAGAAAATACCACAACAAGGATTGAGGAAAAATGTTGTTTTTAACTTATAATGACTATTGAAATCATAAATAAATGCAAGTCATTGTCTTGTATTATGTTAATTTTCCGATCTATATAAATTGTTTAGTATGTATCAGTTGTATATATTAATCTGTTCATAGATATATTATTAGATATTTAGCTCATAAAATTATAACCACCAGATGGCGTTCATGTTTCCTAAAATTTCTATACATTTTCTAAACTTCCGTCCTCCTAAGCTACCTTTAGTGAAAATCCTTGAAAAATAAATAAACCACCACTAAGAATTACCATTCGTGTGTTAGACATATACAGTGATAAGACAGCTTCTTTTTTAATACAAACTGTTTGCCAAATACTTAATTTCGAGGAATAGCTTTTATATAATAATTACAATTTAATTTTTAATTATATATCCATTTCCTTTTCAGAGGACGTAAATAAAGCGAAGTCATCGAACTTCTGACTAAATTTTAACTTTAGCTAATTAGTATTAAATTCCTAAATCAAACAGATAATTATTCATAATGATCATAGATATAATAATTATCAGGGCTGGGACAATATGCTCTTAAAATTATAGATCCCGAAAATATTATAGACGGAGATTAAAGAGTATTGAATGGTTCTAAACCAGCGGTATATAGTATTCGATACCATTTTATTTTGTTTCGTCTATGATATTTTTGGGATCTATAGTTTTAAGAGCATATTGTCCCAGCCCTAGTAATTGTTATCTAACTCGTTATTTTTTACGGTATTCATAATATCCTAGGTTCCATGGATAAGATTTAAAAATTAATGAGTTAAACAATAATGTATAAAAATTATATGATTGAAAATGTGGGAACTGTCCGGTAACTCGTAACTCACCCTAATTTAGATATTTTTGTATAATAAAGGAATATTAAATATACATGCAGATATCATCAAAATATCAAACATATACAAAATCATTCAAGATTTTTAAAATTTATATTGTATTGTTTAATCTAATTTTTAAGCATTAAATTTTCAGGTATTCCAGTTACTTTGAAATTCAAATGAATATTGGAATGTTTTATTTATATACTTAATGTTTCAGAGTTTGAAAGTGCTGGAGTGCAATGCACTCTAAGTGCATCGCACTGCAATGCTTTTGAAACATATAAGTATATCTAAATTATATATAATGCATATAAAAGTGCCTTGCTCTTGGCCCTATTCTTGAATTACCCGATTGTCTCCGGCTTTCAGTGCATACCCACTAATTTATACCGCGTGTACTTTTCTATAAGAGTTTATCATCATCCCATTGTTATCAGCTGCTATCTTGACCATCTTACGATAAGATTATCCCTGCAACCGTACAGGTACCACTATAGGTACCATACTCTACTCCTACCTAGTACCACACAGGTAGATTTGTGACTGCGGTACCTTATCAGTAAGATTGTTATTTAAGTGATCAATTAGTAAATCTTCTTTACCTGTAACTATTCATAACTAAAACTGAAGTGGAGTAGACAGTACATCTTTTTCTTTGGTTTGCTTTGTTTTTCAGAAAGATGGTGAGGAGGTGGTTGTTTGGGTAAAGAAAATGAATATTAAATCCACGAGCGTAGAATTTGATTTCATTGGTGTGAATCATTTTGAAATTTCTATTCTTATTAAAATTTCTCACGTATAATTGCAGGGATTTATTAATGGGATTTATTTTTTTGACCAAATTTGAAATGAAATTAAAAGTTTGATCTAATACTGTTCAAATAAATAAATATTATAAAATTCGTAACTATATTTTCTAATACAGGCTGAGCATTAAAAATGGGCCATTTTAAAACAGCAATAGAGTCAGTATGACTTCTACTAATCATATTTTTTACACCAATCGAAAGAAAAGAATCGTAGTTTTCTGAAAATACAACCGTATTCATGTTATAACTTTATTTAAATGCACGATGATCGAGAACAGTGAACTTGATATTGACGCTACAACTAATCTTCGAACCAAACAGTTTTTTCTCTCCGAAAGTGTTGCTGCTGTTCAACGAGCATCCAAGATCAGGTTCAATTCACCTAATGTTCCATCTGTAAAATTTAATGAGCAGTATGTCAAAAACTTCCAATCAACTTACAGCTTTTTATCTCGAAACCCAACTGGAAGACTAAGAACCGTACCGACAGACTAAAACGTTGAAGCGATCAGAGGTATTGCTGAAATGACTCCAAATTCATCAAAAAGACGAACTGCACAAGTGGGGTTTGCTACGGTTCAGGTTCTTAAGACAGACCTATTGTCGAAACCCTACAAGAACCAAAGTGTTCAAAAACTGCATGCAGCAGATATCGACAAAAGAAGATAACTTACTTCGTCATTTATTGAAATAGACGAAACTAACTCCAATTTAATGGAAACAAAGTCAAAACCTTTGAAATATCCATGCCTCACCTCTTCATTCTCAACGGGTCATGATTTGGTGCACAGTTACGGCGCTTGAAGTTAATGGACCCTCATTTTTGAAGATTTGGCTAGTATTGTAGTCACTGTTAATTCAGACCGTTACTGAAAGATATAATGATTAATTTTTCCCCCACGGGCCTACAGTTTCATAAAAAGAGATTAGTAATTATTATTCTCAGCAAGATGCTACATGCTACACTATACGAGTTTCAATGGCTGCTCTGAGGAATAAATTTCTTGGCAACTTAATTTCAAAATTTGGTGATATTGAACGAGCGCTCAAGTTTCCCGACTTATCAGTTCTTGATTGTAATTTGTGGGGTTATTTAAAAAGAAAAGTAACAGTAATAACCCCACCGCAACTGCAGACGTCAAGGCAAACATCATGGAATGAATAAAAAGAATTGATTATGCAGCGCTACAGAGAGTCATGTCACCGACCAGAAAAAGAATGATCTTGGTGACCATTAAGGTACTGGAATTTCCAAAGAATAAAAGAGCTTAGTGAAACATAGGATTTCAGTTTTAAAATGGTATATACCTTTACCATGTCAATCAATAATTTCTATGTATAATAAGCGTTTTAAAACTGGGCATTTTTAATGCTCAACTTTTAAAAAAACAAGAACCGATATTTCGGTTTCAGAGATTCAGTTCGGTATCTGGGTTACACTTTCAATTGGTCTTGATTTTTGTGTCTATGATACTAAAATAACAAATATATTAGGAAAGTCCGAGGTAATCACCTAATCTGCACTTACGTTTGTTTTGATTGCTATATGCTGATAAACAGGTACATCAATTACGAAAACAATGATAATAAATAACTAGGTGGTATTTCGAGTAATTAAGGAAGAAAATTAATTCTAAATCTATTAACCCATAATGGACAAGGTGGACAAATTCGTCACCTAATTCTCGATAGAACTTATGCATTTTGATAGTTAATAGATATTAGGATATGAATGTTCTTCACCGTAAGAGTTCATCCCTAGTGGAATATTATTTGTATTGACTGTAAATAGATATTGTATGAATGTTCTTCACCGTAAGAGTTCATCCCTAGTGGACTATTATTTGTATAGACTGTAAATAGATATTGTATGAATGTTCTTCACCGTAAGAGTTCGTCCCTAGTGGAATATTATTTGTATAGACTGTAAATAGATATTGTATGAATGTTCTTCACCGTAAGAGTTCATCCCTAGTGGAATATTATTTGTATTGACTGTAAATAGATATTGTATGAATGTTCTTCACCGAAAGAGTTCATCCCTAGTGGAATATTATTTGTATAGACTGTAAATAGATTTAGAAGAATGTTCTTCACCGTAAGAGTTCATCCCTAGTGGAATATTATTTGTATTGACTGTAAATAGATATTGTATAAATGTTCTTCACAATAAGAGTTCATCTCTAGTGGAATATTATTTGTATTTCAACAGTTACTTTACAGTTTATGAATTTCAGAATAAAAAAATACTCAGAATTTCTTATTTTAAAATAAGTCGTTAAAATGATTTACTTCAATGAGATACAAATGAAAATTCTGCCCAAGTTGAATTATTCTAATTTTGATTACATAACCACCTTCAGGTATAAACTTACTACGAAGTAAATACACATATTCATTTATCAAATCTATATTTTTCAAATTTCTATATATACATATATATTTTTTTCAAATCAAGTTCCTATATATTTTCCTTTTGCGCACTAACGATACAGTAGTTGCATCAATAATCCATACCCATTGATACCCGATACACTATCTACGATATTGTTTATCACATGGTGACATGATATTGTAATTATAAAGAATTGATAAAGAGATGTACTATACAGGGTGTCTCAGTAAAAAAGTAAACCGAACCTGTTCTATCTGAACTGATATGCATAAATATATATACTCCATCCATTTTAACATAGTTTTTTTTTGTATAGAAGTGGTAGACTAAAGTCAATCTTCCAACCTAGGGAACCAGGGTCACTAGTTATAATTTCTTCGGTTGTCTTTTACCTGAAACACCCTGTATATGTTATCAGTAACCTAGAGATGAACACTTAGAGTGTTTGAGATAGTGTGGTTAATTAGTACATTGACTATGTCTTGAATGTGACATTGATAAACAATGAATCGAACCATCTAGAGTAAAGACACAACAACCGATAGGACACAGTAGCCGATAGTAAGTTATAAAACGATGTCCAGTTTTCGATAGGAAGTGGCTAGGAAGGATCTTTTCCGTGTACCGTGTAGTGGCTAGGAAGGATCTTTTCAGTGTACCGTGTAGTGGCTAGGAAGGATCTTTTCAGTGTACCATGTAGTGGCTAGGAAGGATCTTTTCAGTGTACCGTGTAGTGGCTAGGAAGGATCTTTTCCGTGTACCGTGTAGTGGCTAGGAAGGATCTTTTCAGTGTACCGTGTAGTGACTAGGAAGGATCTTTTCAGTGTACGGTGTAGTGGCTAGGAAGGATCTTTTCAGTGTACCGTGTAGTGACTAGGAAGGATCTATTCAGTGTACCATGTAGTGGCTAGGAAGGATCTTTTCAGTGTACCGTGTAGTGGCTAGGAAGGATCTTTTCAGTGTACGGTGTAGTGGCTAGGAAGGATCTTTCCAGTGTACCGTGTAGTGGCTAGGAAGGAACTTTTCAGTGTACCGTGTAGTGGCTAGGAAGGATCTTTTCAGTGTACCGTGTAGTGGCTAGGAAGGATCTTTTCAGTGTACCGTGTAGTGGCTAGGAAGGATCTTTTCAGTGTTCCGTGTAGTGGCTAGGAAGGATCTTTTCAATGTACCGTGTAGTGGCTAGGAAGGATCTTTTCAATGTACCGTGTAGTGGCTAGGAAGGATCTTTTCAGTGTACCGTGTAGTGGCTAGGAAGAATCTTTTCAGTGTACCGTGTAGTGGCTAGGAAGGATCTTTTCAGTGTACCGTGTAGTGGCTAGGAAGGATCTTTTCAGTGTACCGTGTAGTGGCTAGGAAGGATCTTTTCAGTGTACCGTGTCATTCAACTAAATTCTAAGGTACCTGGCAAGTTATCAAATATTGACCATCTTTAGATAATTTACTATCGGCTACTGTGTCTTATCTGCTATTGTTCATATATTCTAGTTATTTATTATCATATTATGCCAATTGAGGTACAGTGACATATCGGTCGTTTGCAACAACGTGGTCATAACTCAAAATTAGCTACTGTTCAGGAGAGGCATTTAAAACACTCTCTATATTGTGAATAACCTCAAAACACCACCGGTGGAACATTTTTTGAAACATTAAGGGCCGTACACACGTAGGGTTTTTTAAGTCTTTCCACCAGACTTTTTGCTAAGCTCCTCCTACTTTTTCCACGAGAATATAAGAAAAAACGATACAATAATTATTTATTTTAGTTGGTATCCATGATGCAGGTATCATGGATACCAACTAAAATATATAATAATTATATCTTTTTTTCTTATATTCTCGGAGAAAAAGTAGGAGGAGCTTAGCAAAAAGTCTGGTGGAAAGACTTAAAAAACCATACGTGTGTACGGCCCATAAAATAGGCCTCTGAAATTAATAGAAGTGAAGATAGTTATATATTTACTAAATCAATTTCTTCCGTTTTCCATTTTTTTTTAATTACGATATTTATTTTATATCGTTATGACATAAATTAGCTTCTCTAGCGGTCAATTTTTAAGCTATAATTATGAAATTTTTACCAATAAAATTAGCATTAATATTTGAATATGTCTATATGGAAAACTCAAAAATACATTTTTACCTTCGCAAATTTGCGGAAGGTTATATTTTAGTCGGTATTTATTCATTTATCATCTTGCTATTCGCATAACTCAAAAAGTATTGAACCAAATTGGTTGAAATTTGGTGGGACGATACGTCAATGTCCACGAACCATCTGGTAGAATTTTTGGAACGATGTGGTCAAAGGTCAAGTTCATTCATAAGTCGATAGCTAAAGAAATATTCAACCAAATTATCTGAAACTTGGTGGAACGATTGATCATCATCAGGAACCAGTTTATTAAATTTTGGGAGCGAACAGGGAAAAGGTTAAGGTCAAGGTCATCTATAACTAAAGGATCATTTGATGATGGTCAAGGTTATTTGTAATCGGTGACGAAGGTATGCGCTCTACCGAGTGCCAGTTCTAGTTTTTAATTATGACGAAATTGTCGCAAACAAATGAAGTATATGTTTGAATATGTTTAAAGTGAGTTTTTATTAACTTTATTTTATTTTATCTTTTTACTTTTCGTCATCAAATTATTCAAAAATAATTTCAACAGCAAAATTACTTAGTAGCGTGGTAATTAATTCATCTTTCATTATCATGGCTTCATATCGCTTGAATTAACTGTTTAACGTTAGTTTTTAAAAAAATCATCAATTTATTCAGCTATGTGTATTATAATCAAAATTCATTTCATAAAATATAACAATAACACACAAACGATCCGATGAATGGATTTGATCGTAACTTAATAAATATTATATTTTAAATAAGTGGGCCTAGAGGGTCTCGTGAACTTGACTTACTAACTCTTCTATCCAGCTGACTTACTAAAAAAGGATGAAACCTAAATAACCTCAGCTACACATCATGAAGTCTTCCAATGTCTCATCCAGTATCCACCTGTAAGATAACTCCTCCTCCTCTCATTTCGCCAAATTCTATTGGTCCTCACACCTCCAGTGGGTTGGCTCTGAACCCTCAGCCAATGGGAAGTAACTTACTCTAGAAAAACTTCTTCAATATGTTCAAAACCTTCTCATAAGATGTGTCAAAGTAGAATTAACAAATTCTAAAAGTGTTTAGTAATATCATACTTTACTAACCAAAAATGGTGAGTGCAGCCACCGGTGTTTGTATCCCTTTTCGTCACATAGTAGCTTTTCTGCATATATGAGCTTTGTCACCAACAGTGGTAGGTGACTTTATTCAGAGCCACTTTCCTTTCTGACTGCTTCTTCTATTCCCTTGTATTTAATTACCTTTTGACGTCAGCGATATGGCCTTTGGTTTCGAAGCATACGTAAAAACCCCTACTTAAATAAATATAAAAAACTATTATTTGCAGAGGCTTTTAGTTCTTGAACAGACGTTGAACCCCTACTAAACTCATAAATTAACAGATTTAGTCAATAATCTACATAGTGTAGCTAGATTACACAGTTCACTATGCAGTCGTATAAGATCTATATGATATCGGGGGCCGTGGTGGGGACCATCATTGCTATCCTCATGGGCTCCTTTACAGCTATTTACAACAGTATCGTCGATAAAGTAAGTTAATCAATATAAAATATATTAAATGGAATATTTTGAGATCAGAGCTAAGTTTTTTCTGGTCAAAATGACGTTCATTTAAGGGTCATAATGATCAAAATATTCATAAAATTGGTCAATTGTTCTCTTTCAAAATTTTTTTAAATAAATATATTTAAAATTGTCGATCATGTAAGAAAAAAAAATCATTATTTAAAAATGCACATTTGTTATCATAATTTATCATGAATACAAATTAAAACAACGAGTTAAAAAAAAGTTATATGATCGAAAAAGTTGAACCGTCCAATAACTAACAACTTACCCTACTTCCACACCTCACAGAATCTGGTTCTGGAAAAAGACGCTAAGATCATGGAGAGTTTTACCATTCCACCTGTTCCTATCTACATGCAGTTCTACCTCTTCAACGTCACTAACCCTGATGAAGTGCAGTTCTACAACGCCAAGCCCATTCTCAAACAAATGGGCCCCTACGTCTTCGAGTGAGTCTACCTTCTTATTATATATCTATTATTTATCTATTAATTTGTTATTATTTATCAAATAAGAAGTTTGTTATGTATAGAGGAGTTATGTAGACCCAGAAAGTGGGCGTAAACATAGTTAATGAATTAATTTAATAACCTTTTAGAAATTTAAACTAATTTCAAGTTAATTTAAAGAATTAAATTATTGGTCCATGGGAAAAAAGTCCGGGCGGGGAAAAGTCCGGTCGGGAAAATTCCGGGCGATAAAAAGTCCAGGCGGTGAAAAGTTTATTAACTTTTTTCAATTTAAAATTAATTTTTAATTTATTATTATTTTTTTTTTACTTAGGGAGAAACGAGAGAAGGTGTACCAGGAGTTCAGTGAAGATGGCAACACCATCAAATACCGAAACAACTTCCAATACTATTTTGACGAGAAGAGGAGTGGTCAATGGTCCTTATCAGATAACGTCACTTCTGTAGACATTGTCTTCGCGGTGAGTAGACAGAAGTACTCGGAAAGTGTATTGACCTAGGCTAAACTATTAATTATCGCTCAGTTTCACATCTTCAGTCATGTAAGAAAAAATTATTTAATAAAATAAAAATTTAAGTAATAATAATGGTCATACGTACATTTTTTATGTGATCGAAATGTGGAACTGGCCGATAATTAGTAACTTATCCTAAGTCAATCCGAAATAAGGACCAATAGGAGATTAGTTCAAACACCCATTTTCCGAATACTGTGAGTGTTCGAGTGCACGCCGTTCCCATCTTGTGAATATATAATAAATTATAAAAATTAAAAAAAAATATAATAGGCTAAGTTTCGAGTTATCGGACGGATCTACAGTTTCGTATAAGAAAAAATTATATAATAATTAAATTATATTTATTATATAATTTTTTTCTTGAATGATCGGATATGAAGAACAGTCCAATAACTATGAATTAACCTAGTTCGTTTTTTTATGAAATAATTATCAACTAATCATTAAAACAAATCGAAGATGATAACTTTATCACAGAATAGCTAATAATAATAATGTAATTAAATAATATTCTAAAATTTTATTGTTTTTATGTACGAATATAGTGTCCATAAGTACATATTGTTACAGTCTGGTGGTAAGTGGTGGAGTAGCTTTTCTGCAATCCACATGGACTTGTTATCGACGGGTGGTTGGTTACTTTGTTCATGCAGACACATTCCTTTCTGACTGATTCTTCCAATCCCTTGTTTTTAATTTTGACGTTAGCTTTATGGCCTTTGGTTCGAAGCAGACGTTAAACTCATACTAAATTAAATTTTGAAAAAGAATATTATTTAAAAATGTTTCGTTCTAAAGACTTTCAATTTTCAATTGATTTTATTTTTTTTTCATTTTTTTTTTCATTATTTTTTTTTCACTATTGAAATGATAGACTTTAGGACCTTTTATTTTTTTAATTTTTACACACGAATCTTTTTTCAGTCTTTGGCTGCAATGGAGTACGATTTCGAACATATTGGCTTGATTTGGCCAGAGCTGGAGAGAACCATGGGAATATTCCAGCAGAGAAATGTATCCGATATGCTCTTCGAGGCTGGCAACTTCCTACTTTCAATTTCAATTTCGAAGATATCGATTTCGATCTTCTTGATCTTCCAATTCCACACCTAGAAGGGACCATTGCCGAGATTTTGTACCAACTCGGTGTGTCGAATGACAGTATTCCAGAGGTTCTTTGGGAGAACAAAATCGGATATTTTTCACTGGTGAGTTTTTATTCTAAACTAGTGTATTTACCTACACGTGCCGTCAAAAATGATGACACTTTGGATATATTTATGTACACTGATGGTAGTTCAATTTATGTAATAATTATTATTCCTTACTCCGCTTTTACTCCGATATTTTCAACCGAATAAAATAAAATAAAATTTAGTCATTGAAACCATTTAGTGAACTGATATCAGAATAATTTCCTATCCATGCTTCCATCTGCTTGCACGTTAATGTGACGGACAGACAGACGCAATCATCTCCTATTATAATATTAGTCTATTAATTAAATAATAAAATTCAATCTAATAATCCAAAATACTTTCAGCTGAACGACACTGACGATGGTCTGTACGAAGTCAACACTGGAAAGTCTGGCATCTCAAAGTTACTTGATATTCAGAAGTGGAACAACTCCGAAACCCTGACTTACTGGGGGACTGACTTGTGTAATATGATTAACGGAACTGATGGTACGCAATTCCCCCCACGCTCTATCTACGAGGAAAAAACTCTTTATATCTTCGTGACGCAACTTTGCAGGTTTGTGAGTTGCCGTAACTGAAGGCCTTGTTAAACGGTGCGAGTTACTGTCGTGACAGTAGACAGCAGCTGTCCCACTGTACTCTCATGCCAGTAGCTCAATGTTAATAGCATTGAATTTCCATAACAGTTACTCGACTGATGCGGTCAGACTGTGCGAGTAGCTACACTACAGTAACTGACTAGGCCAACTCGCACGTTTACTCGCACCGTGTAACAAGGTCTTTACAAATTATTGGTCAGTTCCACTCTTCGGTCATATAAGAAAAAACGATATAATAATAATTATTCAATTATTATTTTATTAATTTATATCGTTTTTATATTACTGAAGATGTGAAACTGATCGATAATTCATAACTTACCCTACATATAGAGGGGAAGCTTTGGTGGGACTATAGAAGATTCAGAATTAGCTGATATCTCTTACAAATCTACAAATTTAAATTTAATGGCAAAGTAATGTCTCCTCAAATTAAAAAAACTTGAATAGATGATACTAAATACTTTAATATCACACTATGAATATTAAACTAACTTCATTCGTGATATTTACAGGTCTCTGTATCTGAAATTTGATAAGCATGTCGACTTCAAAGGCATTTCAGCAATGCGATTCCGACCACCCGCGGAAATGCTGGCGACCCCTTCAGAAAACCCCGACAACATGTGCTACTGCGAAGTTGGAACGCTGGGCCCGGATTGCCTACCTTCCGGATTTTTGGAGATGACACCATGCTTGAGTGAGATTTAGTCAAGAGATTTGAATCCTATATAAGCCTATTTGGTTTATACAGGTCTACTGTCACCGATTGTGAATTGTTCATGAAACTACCTTCCTGTCTTAGATTTTTGTGTTAGGTAGACTCGTAGGCTTCATTTACTATACCCTCTTCATTTCCTCTTCCATCCGTGAGTGCAGTTACCCGTACTTAATTGTGTCCCTTTACGTCACATTCCTTGGTAAGTGACTGCATTCACAGGGTAGCTTTTCTGCATCCATAAACTTGTCACAGACTGGTGATATAGGTGACTTTGTTCATGGAGCCTCTATCATTCTAGACTGCTTCTTCTAGTAATTTGTACTAATTTCCTTTTGACGTCAGCGAAATGGTATTTGGCTCCAAATGAATTGTTAAACCGTCAATTAAATTTATTAGAATCAAATTATATTTAGATATACTTGAAATAGATATAATTCTAAAAATTGAAACTATATCAATCAATCCCCTCGTTCTTGATTCCTGGAAAATAGTCTAAAGGGCAGTACACACGAAGTTTTTTTAAGAGTTCCATCAGACTTTTTGCTAAGCTCCTCCTACCTGCCGGTATCATAGATACCAACTAAAATAAATAATAATTATATCGTTTTTTCTTATATTCTCATGGAAAAAGTTGGAGGAGCTTAGAAAAAAGTCTGGTGGAAAGACTTAGAAAAAAGTCTGGTGGAAAGACTTAAAAAAACCTACGTGTGTACGGCCCTTAACACAAAATACTCGAGTTAGCAGTATCTTTTGCATATTGCTCCATTATTATAATTCATGATATTATTTCGACATCACAGAAATTCCTCTAGTAACTTCTACACCTCATTTCTACAACGGAGACCCAGCTGAAGTGGAAAAATATGAAGGTCTGGTGCCCAATGCAGATGAACACGATACCATTCTAGACGTCGAGAGGGTGAGCCTAATCTTATTGAATAGAATAAAAATTAAATGTTAATTGTTCACTTAGTGACTTATCAGGTCCTATAATTTTCTTTGCTACTGCGTTGGTAACCCTCGAACGTTTAAAGTTGCCATATTTGTTAGAATGCTTCTATTCCAAATGTTAGACGAAAATCATCTAGGTTTTCCGTCAATTAATACTTGTATAAATTACGTAGCCATTTTAAAGACACATTTTTCAATAATATAAATGGGTAGGTCATATCTTAGTTGTGTTTATCCTGTTTTCAGACTTTGGGTGTGCCAGTGAGTGCCCACAAGAGAATTCAACTGAACCTGCCTCTGAGAAAATGGGGAAATCTGACCTCCTTCATGAACTTCGACAGTCTTCTTTTCCCTGTGATGTGGGTAGATGAGGTAAGTACACTTCACACTTCACTCGGTATAAACATATTCATCACGCTGTCGCAGTTACCCTTCATACGGTAGAACAATGTTCAACACGCTTCACGCTCATAAATTCATTTATTATCATGGAATAGCGCATTTCAAATTCTCATGCTTTATACCAGTGGTTCTTTAAGTGGGGAAGCCCGGCACCCCTTTGGGGACTGGATTGTTTATAGGGGGTGCCTGGAATGGTTGGTCATAATATTATGTCAGTATAAATTCGGTTCTTGCTGTTAATATCATGCAGAATATACTTGAAGTATATTTGCCTCAAGATGAACATATTGGTCACATCATTTAGTAGCAAAATATATTGCAAATGTATCTTTTCAATCTATTTCAATGCAATACAATGCTCAGGGGGTGCCTGAGAAAAGCAAGGGGTGCATGTGCGAGAAAAATACTTTAAGAACCACTGCTTTATACTGTAACTAGAAATAAAATTGTTGCTAATTTTGTTCATTTACATAAAATTTTCAAGGAATTAATTATCATGGAATTAATTTGAAAATTACAGCCATTCAGACAGATCTGAGGTTGCGGAACAGATTCCATGTTTTTAAATAGTGCTGTAAAAGAAATGAATAGCAAAGTGATTCGTGTATGGAAGACTATACAAATAATATTCCACCAAGAATGAACTCTTACGGTGAAGAACATTCATACAATATCTATTTACAGTCAATACAAATAATATTCCACTAGGGATGAACTCTTACGGTGAAGAACATTCATAAAATATCTATTTACAGTTAATACAAATAATATTCCACTAGGGATGAACTCTTACGGTGAAGAACATTCATACAATATCTATTTACAGTCAATACAAATAATATTCCACTAGGGATGAACTCTTACGGTGAAGAACATTCATACAATATCTATTTACAGTCAATACAAATAATATTTCACTAGGGATGAACTCTTACGATGAAGAACATTCATACAATATCTATTTACAGTCAATACAAATAATATTCCACTAGGGATGAACTCTTACGGTGAAGAACATTCATACAATATCTACTTACAGTCAATACAAATAATATTCCACTAGGGATGAACTCTTACGGTGAAGAACATTCATACAATATCTATTTACAGTCAATACAAATAATATTTCACTAGGGATGAACTCTTACGATGAAGAACATTCATACAATATCTATTTACAGTCAATACAAATAATATTCCACTAGGGATGAACTTATACAGTGAAGAACATTCATACAATATCTATTTACAGTTAATACAAATAATATTCCACTAGGGATGAACTCTTACGGTGAAGAACATTTATACAATATCTATTTACAGTCAATACAAATAATATTCCACTAGGGATGAACTTATACGGTGAAGAACATTCATACAATATCTATTTACAGTCAATACAAATAATATTCCACTAGGGATGAACTCTTACAGTGAAGAACATTAATACAATATCTATTTACAGTCAATACAAATAATATTCCACTAGGGATGAACTCTTACGGTGAAGAACATTCATACAATATCTATTTACAGTCAATACAAATAATATTTCACTAGGGATGTACTCTTACGGTGAAGAACATTCATACAATATCTATTTACAGTGAATACAAATAATATTCCACTAGGGATGAACTCTTACGATGAAGAACATTAATACAATATCTATTTACAGTCAATACAAATAATATTCCACTAGGGATAAACTCTTACGGTGAAGAACATTCATACAATATCTATTTACAGTCAATACAAATAATATTCCACTAGGGATGAACTTATACGGTGAAGAACATTCATACAATATCTTTTTACAGTCAATACAAATAATATTCCACTAGGGATGAACTCTTACGGTGAAGAACATTCATACAATATCTATTTACAGTCAATACAAATAATATTCCACTAGGGATGAACTTATACGGTGAAGAACATTCATACAATATCTATTTACAGTCAATACAAATAATATTCCACTAGGGATGAACTCTTACGGTGAAGAACATTCATACAATATCTATTTACAGTCAATACAAATAATATTCCACTAGGGATGAACTTATACGGTGAAGAACATTCATACAATATCTATTTACAGTCAATACAAATAATATTCCACTAGGGATGAACTCTTACGGTGAAGAACATTCATACAATATCTATTTACAGTCAATACAAATAATATTCCACTAGAGATGAACTCTTACGGTGAAGAACATTCATACAATATCTATTTACAGTCAATACAAATAATATTCCACTAGGGATGAACTCTTACGATGAGGAACATTCATACCATATCTATTTATAGTCAATATATACAAATAATTAAAATGTGTAAATGATATTTTATATGTGACTGCAAATTCTTCCGTGTACCCTGTAAATTGGAGCAGTACATTCACTGGTCAAGGTTGGCCATCGACTTTACTGCTCTAAGTTTCAACTGGGTGATTTTCTATGTTTTAACACTCATCTTCAAATCTTTTTAACTGGGATTAACTAGGTTCTATAACTCATTGCTGAATCTGTTTTAACTGGGATTTTTTCTAAACGGAGATATTTTTTAACAGAGATATTTTTTAACCGAGATCTTTTTTAACCGAGATCTTTTTTAACCGAGATATTTTTTAACAGAGATATTTTTTAACAGAGATATTTTTTAACAGAGATATTTTTTAACAGAGATATTTTTTAACAGAGATATTTTTTAACAGAGATATTTTTTAACAGAGATATTTTTTAACAGAGATATTTTTTAACAGAGATATTTTTTAACAGAGATATTTTTTAACAGAGATATTTTTTAACAGAGATATTTTTTAACAGAGATATTTTTTAACAGAGATATTTTTTAACAGAGATATTTTTTAACAGAGATATTTTTTAACAGAGATATTTTTTAACAGAGATATTTTTTAACAGAGATATTTTTTAACAGAGATATTTTTTAACAGAGATATTTTTTAACAGAGATATTTTTTAACCGAGATATTTTTTAACCGAGATATTTTTTAACCGAGATATTTTTTAACCGAGATATTTTTTAACCGAGATATTTTTTAACCGAGATATTTTTTAACAGAGATCTTTTTTAACAGAGATCTTTTTTAACAGAGATCTTTTTTAACAGAGATCTTTTTTAACAGAGATCTTTTTTAACAGAGATCTTTTTTAACAGAGATTTTTTTTAACCGAGATTTTTTTTAACCGAGATTTTTTTTAACCGAGATTTTTTTTAACCGAGATTTTTTTTAACCGAGATCTTTTTTAACCGAGATCTTTTTTAACCGAGATCTTTTTTAACCGAGATCTTTTTTAACCGAGATCTTTTTTAACCGAGATCTTTTTTAACCGAGATCTCTTTTAACCGAGATCTTTTTTAACCGAGATCTTTTTTAACCGAGATCTTTTTTAACCGAGATCTTTTTTAACCGAGATCTTTTTTAACCGAGATCTTTTTTAACCGAGATCTTTTTTAACCGAGATCTTTTTTAACCGAGATCTTTTTTAACCGAGATCTTTTTTAACCGAGATCTTTTTTAACCGAGATCTTTTTTGACCGAGATCTTTTTTAACCGAGATCTTTTTTAACCGAGATCTTTTTTAACCGAGATTTTTTTTAACCGAGATTTTTTTTAACCGAGATTTTTTTTAACCGAGATTTTTTTTAATCGAGATTTTTTTTAATCGAGATTTTTTTTAACCGAGATTTTTTTTAACCGAGATCTTTTTTAACAGAGATTTACTACTTTCCATAACTCATGCTAAATCTTTTCACGACCCCAGTTCGCAGAGCTTGGTGACTCCGAAGCCGATACCATGAAGAAGGCGCTGTACCTGCCCTTCACCCTGGTGTACGCACTAGGGGGTATCATCATACTCGTGAGTCTGGTGCTGCTCTTCGTGGGACTGAAGAAAAGGGCAGATTTTAAGGTGAGATAAAGCTTCTCGTAAATATATACTTTACTGTAATTGGATGGAAAAAGTAGGTACAGTAGAAATCCTCTATAGTGAATCATCCTGATCAGTAGAGTCCTGAGTAATGTAGTACCCTGTATAATGAATATAGTTTATGTAGTTAATTGAATGAAAATTTAATTCGATGGTAAATGTAGCTATATTATTTTTCAAACATTTTTTTTATTACATACTTTAATCCATAACAATTTTGTTGTTAATTATTATTCACATATGCTTTGATTCCTTGATAGAACACAATTTATCTTTAATTACATACAAATTAATATAAGATAAAATATAAATATCGTTTATATTTGATTGCATATTATTTTATACGTAATTACTAAGATTTTGTTTCAAGTTATTTCTTATCCTAATCTAATTTGAACATTTCATTTTGTTCCAGAATAAACGAACTACAGTCTGATGAGAAGAATTTGAAATAAAAATCTGAAAATTATTCGAATTTCGACCTACCTACTATTAAAAGGAACAAATATATTAAATATATAAAAAGTTGTATTAATTAATACCATAGCATACGTAATTCAAATACATTGGCATTTAACTTTAGCTACCCATTAAAGTTTTATCCTCAAACTAACCCAGGTCCAGGGACTTCCTTGTTGCGATGAATTAGTTTAATTTTGAAGACAATTGTAGTTAAAGAATGTATCTAGGTGAAGGCTTTAGGTAGATAGGATAGTAGCGTTAGTGCAGTCATCTAGAGAACATTTAGTGAGATGTTCATTGGGTGATATCTAGAGAACATTTAGTGAGATGTTCATTGGGTGATATCTAGAGAACATTTAGTGAGATGTTCATTGGGTGGCATCTAGAGAACATTTAGTGAGATGTTCATTGGGTGGCATCTAGAGAACATTTAGTGAGATGTTCATTGGGTGGCATCTAGAGAACATTTAGTGAGATGTTCATTGGGTGGCATCTAGAGAACATTTAGTGAGATGTTCATTGGGTGGCATCTAGAGAACATTTAGCGAGATGTTCATTGGGTGATATCTAGAGAACATTTAGTGAGATGTTCATTGGTGGCATCTAGAGAACATTTAGTGAGATGTTCATTGGTGGCATCTAGAGAACATTTAGTGAGATATTCATTGGGTGGCATCTAGAGAACATTTAGTGAGATGTTCATTGGGTGATATCTAGAGAACATTTAGTGAGATGTTCATTGGGTGGCATCTAGGGAACATTTAGTGAGATGTTCATTGGGTGATATCTAGAGAACATTTAGTGAGATGTTCATTGGGTGGCATCTAGGGAACATTTAGCGAGATGTTCATTGGGTGGCATCTAGAGAACATTTAGTGAGATATTCATTGGGTGGCATCTAGAGAACATTTAGTGAGATGTTCATTGGGTGATATCTAGAGAACATTTAGTGAGATGTTCATTGGGTGGCATCTAGGGAACATTTAGTGAGATGTTCATTGGTGGCATCTAGAGAACATTTAGTGAGATGTTCATTGGGTGGCATCTAGAGAACATTTAGCGAGATGTTCATTGGGTGATATCTAGAGAACATTTAGTGAGATGTTCATTGGTGGCATCTAGAGAACATTTAGTGAGATGTTCATTGGTGGCATCTAGAGAACATTTAGTGAGATATTCATTGGGTGGCATCTAGAGAACATTTAGTGAGATGTTCATTGGGTGATATCTAGAGAACATTTAGTGAGATGTTCATTGGGTGGCATCTAGGGAACATTTAGTGAGATGTTCATTGGGTGATATCTAGAGAACATTTAGTGAGATGTTCATTGGGTGGCATCTAGGGAACATTTAGCGAGATGTTCATTGGGTGGCATCTAGAGAACATTTAGTGAGATGTTCATTGGGTGGCATCTAGAGAACATTTAGTGAGATGTTCATTGGGTGATATCTAGAGAACATTTAGTGAGATGTTCATTGGGTGGCATCTAGAGAACATTTAGTGAGATGTTCATTGGGTGATATCTAGAGAACATTTAGTGAGATGTTCATTGGGTGATATCTAGAGAACATTTAGTGAGATGTTCATTGGTGGCATCTAGAGAACATTTAGTGAGATGTTCATTGGTGGCATCTAGAGAACATTTAGATAGATGTTCATTGGGTGGCATCTAGAGAACATTTAGCGAGATGTTCATTGGGTGATATCTAGAGAACATTTAGTGAGATGTTCATTGGTGGCATTTAGAGAACATTTAGTGAGATGTTCATTGGTGGCATCTAGAGAACATTTAGTGAGATATTCATTGGGTGGCATCTAGAGAACATTTAGTGAGATGTTCATTGGGTGATATCTAGAGAACATTTAGTGAGATGTTCATTGGGTGGCATCTAGGGAACATTTAGTGAGATGTTCATTGGGTGATATCTAGAGAACATTTAGTGAGATGTTCATTGGGTGGCATCTAGGGAACATTTAGCGAGATGTTCATTGGGTGGCATCTAGAGAACATTTAGTGAGATGTTCATTGGGTGATATCTAGAGACCATTTAGTGAGATGTTCATTGGGTGGCATCTAGGGAACATTTAGTGAGATGTTCATTGGGTGGCATCTAGGGAACATTTAGTGAGATGTTCATTGGGTGGCATCTAGAGAACATTTAGTGAGATGTTCATTAAGTGGCATATAGGGAACATTTAGTGAGATGTTCATTGGGTGGCATCTAGAGAACATTTAGTGAGATGTTCATTGGGTGGCATCTAGAGAACATTTAGCGAGATGTTCATTGGGTGGCATCTAGAGAACATTTAGTGAGATGTTCATTGGGTGATATCTAGAGAACATTTAGTGAGATGTTCATTGGGTGATATCTAGAGAACATTTAGTGAGATGTTCATTGGGTGATATCTAGAGAACATTTAGTGAGATGTTCATTGGTGGCATCTAGGGAACATTTAGTGAGATGTTCATTGGTGGCATCTAGTGAACATTTAGTGAGATGTTCATTGGTGGCATCTAGTGAACATTTAGTGAGATGTTCATTGGTGGCATCTAGAGAACATTTAGTGAGATGTTCATTGGGTGATATCTAGAGAACATTTAGTGAGATGTTCATTGGTGGCATCTAGGGAACATTTAGTGAGATGTTCATTGGTGGCATCTAGAGAACATTTAGTGAGATGTTCATTGGTGGCATCTAGGGAACATTTAGCGAGATGTTCATTAGGTGGCATCTAGAGAACATTTAGCGAGATGTTCATTGGGTGATATCTAGAGAACATTTAGCGAGATGTTCATTGGGTGATATCTAGAGAACATTTAGCGAGATGTTCATTGGGTAATATCTAGAGAACATTTAGCGAGATGTTCATTGGGTGATATCTAGAGAACATTTAGCGAGATGTTCATTGGGTGATATCTAGAGAACATTTAGCGAGATGTTCATTGTGTGATATCTAGAGAACATTTAGCGAGATGTTCATTGGGTGATATCTAGAGAACATTTAGCGAGATGTTCATTGGGTGATATCTAGAGAATATTTAGCGAGATGTTCATTGGGTGATATCTAGAGAACATTTAGCGAGATGTTCATTGGGTGATATCTAGAGAACATTTAGCGAGATGTTCATTGGGTGATATCTAGAGAACATTTAGCGAGATGTTCATTGGGTGATATCTAGAGAACATGTGGCAGTAGTAACCCGATCAAATGAATTTGGCCCTCAAAGTGAATCTTTCTTCCTTGCTGTGAAATATACTCAGGAGAGAGGATTAATGCGCAGATAAACAAACATTGAACATACACAGAGAGAAAAAAGTACAACCCATGTGGTCATATCACATGGGTCACCAATTTATGTTCTGAATCAATTTATTATGTGAGTTGGTTGGACTTCATTCATGTTTTGATGTGTGTAAAAACAACTATGATGTGGTGTGTCTTCAAACATTAGTTAATTCAATTCATTTCTAGATTGAATTAACTTACTATGAGAGTTAAAAGTTTTTTTTTTTGAGAATTTTAAAGTATGATGAAACAACTATGACAGAGTGTATTGTAGTAACTCACAAAGACTGTTAATCCAATGTATCTGGTATATAAATTAACTTAGTATGCGAGTTGGCGCAATTTTTTTAAGTTTAGGAGTGAGTTAAAACGACTGTTTTGTTTTAACCCACGTCAATTTAACTACTTTTAAATAGTAACTGTAACTCACCACGTAGGTAGGCGCAAAAATAACCCATTCATATGAGTCGAAACAAATCAAATTTGATTTGATTCAACTAATCCTTTCTCTTTGTGTATGCACATTGCACCCAATAAGTTTATTTTAAATTCAATTCAATCATTGTACATGACTCAAATCAACTTTATCAACAACCGATAGTTGCAAATAAGGTGCACAGTGAAGGGTTAAAATGATTGGGAATCTCAATTTAAAATACAATGTTTATGATATTCGACTGTATATCAACACCGAGGGGTTTCCTTCAGAAGCCCCTTTACTGTTCTATCTAACCCTGAAAATAATAAAATTTAAGCCCATTCATTTTATCAAAATCATCCAATTTGAGAAAAAGATTTCAAAATATTAACGATCCGTAATACTTTTGATTTAACACTTTCGCGCCGAATGGGCTAATATGTCCCACTAGTAACACTCCTTATTCTATATGGATACATTGTCCCAATAGTCTGTGATGTACACGACTGGTGGGAAATCATCACAAGTTTGAAATAAGCACTATATCAATAGATTAAAATAAGGTACAAGTACATCAATATTATTAAAAAAATTATGAAGTGAAGAGCGAGTGACCAGCTTTCAAATAAATCAAAATTCATTAACAATATCCTAATTTTGATTAATTTTAAACAAAATATGAAGAACAAAGAAGCATTATCAACGTATATTATTATCATCAAAATATGAGAATTTCTCAGCATAATGGAATATTTTTTAGAACTAATAACCCCTATAGCTCCCCACCCACCATTAAGTTCAATTCGTAACCATTCTTTCGATTATGATCACCCAATTAAGGAAGGAAATTTCAAAAAATTTCCAAACAAAAAGCCAGTGTGATATTAGTATTTTGGAATCTTTATATATTCATAAGCAGTCGCCATCGCTCAAAGAACTAGATTATGTGCATTCGGTAGAGCGCACACCTTTGCCGCCGCTTTGACCCATTCTCTCCCAAAATCTAATAAACTGCTAAATGAATAATGACCAATCGTCCCACCTGCAAGTTTCATGCAATATGGTTCAATTCTTTTTGAATTATTGAGTTATAAGTGACCTTGACCTTTCACCGGATCAATCTTAAAATTCTACCTGATGGTTCCTGGACATTGACCAATTGTACCATCAAATTTCAGACAATTTGGTTGAATACTTTTTGAGTTATTGAGTTATAAATGGCCTTGACCTTTGACCCAATCGTTCCCAAAATCTAACAAAATGGTTCCTGTTTATTGAGCAATCACCCCACATAGTTTCATAAAATATGGTTCAATACTTTTTGAGTTATAAATGACCAAGACCTTGACCTTTAACCGGGTCGCTCCCAAATTTCTGCCAGCAGGTCACTGGACATTGACCAATCGTTTCACCAAATTTCAGGCAAATTGGTTGAACACTTTTTCAGTTATGCGAATAGCAAGATGATAAATAAATAAATGCCGATGAAAATATGACCTTTTCGCATTATATACGAAGGTAACAAGCAAGTTCATTCAATTTAGCTATTTTAGGTTGATAACTTATTATTTTTTCTATGATTTTTTTCTTTATTATTTGTGAATTCTTTAGGTGACTTTATTAACTTGGTATCCATAATACTTCTTATTTCTACTTATTTTGTTTAAAATTAGTCAAAATTAGGATATTGATAATGAATATTGATTTATTTAGAAAAATAAAAGGATGAAAACTTTTTTCCTCGTGTCATTCGCTCTTCACTTCATAATTTTACTATGATTCCCAAGAAGGAAGCCAATAACTGAAGAAATTCATTGTTACTCATAATGTACTCAGAAAAAAAGTTGGCGCGAAAGGATTAGGTAAGGAGATGGGAATAAATTTTAATTTATAACCAGAAGCCCCAACTTTATTCACCTTGGGCATCTACGGAATTCTTTACTTTAAAATAATTATATTTATTGCTCTTTCTGATAATCATAAACGACCTTCAAAATTCTATCAATTATTTTGACTTTTGCCTTTTCGCTGATGATTCCACATTGCCATGCAGTTTTCAAGGCAGAAAGTTGATGATATCCATACAGTAATTATTTCTAATTTATCTTTAGTTTCTGATTGGTTATCTGCAAATGGAATAAAACTTAAGTGTGACAAGTCAAAATATGTAATAGGGGTAATTTCACTGCAAAGCCCATTTATATGAATAACCTTCCTATTACCAACGTCTTTTCAATTTAGTACCTAGGAATTCATTTAGATTGTAATTTGGCCTTTTCTGATCATATTAATCATATATACCTATAGCAAAATGTCGAAATTCGTAGGAATAATAAGTAAAATTAATCATTTTTTTCCACAAGTATAATGTACTATGTGGAAAACACTTTCGCTGAATGACACTTTCGCTGAAAATTTAAAAACACAATACGTTATAAATATAAAGATATATTGTCCACCTAAGGTTAGGTTAGCGGTGCGGTTGGGGGGGGGGGTTGATAGGTAAAAATGTATACCTTAGTGTTTCTTACTGTAAATTAAGTATACTTTATTTAGGTAAATAATTGTCATTTTATCGGCGAAAGTGCCGTGTGGTGAAAATGTTTTCGGCGAAAGTGTTTTTGACTAAAGGACCTAGAGCCGTACTATGCCTTGGTGTATCCTTTCTTGACTTACTGCATTGAAGCCTGGTACAGCTGTTCTGTACCAGGCTAATTATCTGTAGTAGATAGACGATGCATTAGAAACATGATGAAGCAGTGAATCCTTCTTCAAGCAACTCAAAGTTCTCAACTTATCTGATATCCATATAATTGCTTTAGCTACCTATATGTATAAAACTGTTAATATAGCCAATTTTGATAAATCTGTCTGATTATATAAACTTGCACACTGTTATTCATAACCACAATACTCGTCTAATATGTAATATCACTTTACCAGCATATACTCCAGAGCAAAATCCCAATTCTGAATTCACTACTCTGGCTGCTAACTATGGAATGGTATTCCGCACGTAGTAAAATCATCCAATAATCTAAACAAATTTAAAGGAAATCATAGGTACTATTTAACCCATTGAATCTTTTTTTCTGTATTCTCCATTCATTTTATTTAGGCTATGAAATTATAGCCTTATTTTGTTTTTAGTTTCTGTAGGACGCCCTATAAGATTATTGTTGCTTAAAGGTCCTCATATTTTATTGTGTTTTCAAATGTATTGAATGTATGATTCTGGAGCTCAAAACTCATTGCTCAAATTATATGGGAATATTTTGTTAAAAATACATATGGTAAGTTCTTAATTATCGGTCAGTACTACATCTTCGGTCATATAAGAAAAAACAATGTGAAAATTGTTATTATTACACAGTGCTATCTAATACTTCTGCAAACCCGTGTTTGCAGAAATATTAGATAGCACTGTGTAATAATAACAATTTTTACATTGTTTTTTCTTATATGTCCGAAGATGTAGTACTGACCGATAATTAATATCTTTAAAAAAATAAAAATGAAATTGATATTTTAATTTATATTAATTTATAGAGTAATTATGATAGAAATAAAATATTAGTTAGTCTGCATTATTAGTTAGGAGATTAGAGAATATTTATAGTGTATCTTTAAGTTAAATTTAGGTTTTTTGAGGATGATTTTTGGATAAACAGCTTGAAAAGAAAAAGGTTTGATAATCACTCTAGTTTTACATTTTATGTTGAAATTATTATGCAGGAATTATAATTTTGTCCAAAATCATAATTATTAGTATAATTAAATATATATATCCACTTTGCTCAAATACCATTTTTCTTAATTTCCATATTATATAACTTTTCTTATGATGGAAAATGTGGAATTGTCCTATAACTCGGAACTAACCCTACACGAAGCAAAGAATTAAGAGTAGCTATTCAAGATATTGACACTGTATGATAATAACAACATTCAGTAATCAGTACCTGTTTTGCGTTCGAGGAAGGAGGTTATTATTTCAGTAGAGCTCGTACAGATCTATTTAGCTCTCCATTCTACTGCATAATGACAGGTATGTACACTTGATATAGCTTCATTATCTAGTAAATGTTCACGTAGAGTTTGTTTACTATAATTTATTTACTAAAATATCCGGTTAAATTACTACTTCTAACTGTACTTTGTCTTCCTCTAGAAATTCTCTACGAAGAACTGTCGGAGAAAATATCAGGTTCAGATCTAACTCTGGTGGACCTGAGAACTAAAGAAGAAATTGGGGATACTGCGAAACTTCCCGGTGCCCATTGCCTGCCTGGTAATTAGTGTTGCTTTAGTGTTTATATATTATTACTCTCGAGAGTGTACACTGAAAAAATACAGGTCAAATTGACTCAAAATTTGAGTTTTTTGTTTGTCACAAAACTGGCTAAAAATGTTAGTCAATTTGACTCATCTTAATATTTACTCTAAAACAAGAGTCATATTGACTCTTAATTCGTAGTCAAATTGACTCATGTAGAGTCAATCAAGAAAAAAGACTCCAATAGTGAAGTTTGGCTGCCTTGACTCAACCGATGAGTCAGGCTGACTCGCAATTTTTTCACAGTGTGTTTATCCCTCGGCATTAGTACGGCATATAGATTCATTCACATTAATACTTCATGGCATACAATATCTAGGTGAAATATGTCCGAAATGGTTCTTAAATTCACTTATTGTTGAATATCAAATAATAAAATTTGTCATTGTTGCTTAAGATGCATATTCAGCTGTACAAGTTTCAATTGTTTGTTTCCTGAAAACAACATTATGCCAAATAGGGTTAAAACAGACAGGCATAGCATAGCTCTACTCGAACACTCACAGCACTCGGAAAGTGGGTGAAAATAGTTCAAAATAGGTCAATTCAAAATTTCTAAAAGGTCAAATTGTATCATTAACCATGTTGATACCCACTTTCCGGGTACTGCATCGCTCCCCTATTATTTTACCTTTTCGTCATATAGTACATATATTATGGGATAATATATTTATTTACAAGTAATTCCCATAGATTTAGAGAGTATTCTGTCTGTTCTAGATACATTTCCATATAATTCAGAAATGACAATATTATATAAAACGCATCTATCATCCCAATTCTCAATGTTCAGTTCAGGAGCTGCCTGCAGCGCTAAAGTTGTCATCGGAGGAGCTGGAGAAGACCTATGGCTTCACCCTGCCTCCTCCCCAATCAGCAGACACCAGCAAAGTAGTCTTCTACTGTCGCTCAGGAAGGAGGGTAGGTATTGCCCATGAGCTCCTGAAGGAAGCAGGTTACGCCAATCACAGGTAAGAAGACATCTTTGAAAAATGTTTCTGGTAAGTTCTGATTTATCAGACGGTTCCACATTTTCGATCATAAAAAAGTAATAAAAAATAAAACTTAAATCATTATTATCTTAAATTTTTCTCTTATATGATTATATATATTGAACCGTCTGATAATTCGGAAATTACCCTAGCTAATATTTTGATTAAATATTTTTAGTAAAAAAGAATTCAAATGTTAATAGCAACCAACCCTTTAATATTTTCTTTTCCCCAATGGTCAATGTTTGATTTACGGAAAAATCATACAAACCTATCTGATGTAAAACCTACATTCAGTCAAACTAAATTTTCACTTCAATATTGTCAATAATTCAACGTTGAAAGATTTTAGGATTCGAGCGTTGGTCATAAAATCTAATGTTTAGTCCTAGAAACCTTCAAATTTCAACTAACTTCAAATTGATACATCAGAGCATACATCGTACGCGAAAAGTACATTCGTATTCTATCATGAAAATGGTCTTCTATTTTATTTTTAAATGACAATGTTATCATTTTTAATTCATTCCTTCTTTTTCAGACTGTATTTCGGCTCCTATTGTGATTGGATAAGAAACGGCGGAGCTACAGACAAATCTTAGATTTTTTGTACATCAAAAGATAAATATTTTTATAATTTTAATATGCTAAATCAATTTTTTATACAAATATTTTTAAATTTTTGGTCTTCCTATAAATATTGATGAATGATCTAAAATTTAACACCATTGTAAAAAAAAATTAATTTCTTAATGCATTGAATAAAATAGAGGTGCAATAAAATATATAAATAGGCTTTTTCATTATATATTTCAATAATGCATTCATCAATTGCAATCACAAATATAAAAAAAAATTGTAATAAGTATAGTAAACGTAAACAAAGGTGTACCCAAAAAGGTTATGTTTCTTCCATTTAAAGTTTTAAAAAGTATAGTAAAATGTGCATAAGATTTTTATGATATTGTCTCTACCGCATAAATTTCTTTCGATAGAGTGCTGCAAGCATAATGCTCTTACGGATAATGTTTTAAAGAACAACTCTGCTCTGATTGGTCGTCTAGGAGGAGGAGACAACTGGGGAGCTCTAAACCATTAGTGCTCCGCCCATGTTGGCTGCGCCTCCTTGCATATAGTTTAAGTTGAATTAAATTACATTTCAATTAAAAAGAACTCGAAACCTTCAACATATATGAAAGTAATATAGTTTGTTGTATCCTCTAGTTTGTTGTACTGCACATTTCATGACTGTTTAATGACCTGCAGGGGGGGATCGAAGGGCGGCAAACCCACTCTTTACACTTATTGGTCAATCTCCTTAGCCAATCAATGTGTTTGTAACCTTGAAAACATTATCTTAAACAATATTAGGATATTTTAAAACTATATTCTTAGTGGTAGTAACCTTCTAAATTCTAACCTTAGACTTAGAGGTACCATCTGTAAAAAACAACAACATAAAAACTCAATTCTTCCTTTTTTTAACCTTCACATAGAATAAAAGAGAAGTTTTTTAAGTCCTCATGTAAAAGTAATCTGCCTTCTTACCTCTTGGAATAAAAGAGATATTGTTCCTTTTACCTCTTGGAATGAAAGAAAAATCCGCCTTTTTACCTCTTGGAATGAAAGAAAAATCCGCCTTTTTACCTCTTGGAATGAAAGAGAAATCAGCCTTCTTACCTCTTGGAATGAAAGAGAAATCCGCCTTCTTACCTCTTGGAATGAAAGAGAAATCGGCCTTCTTTCCTCTTGGAATGAAAGTGAAATTGGACTTTCTCTCTCTTGGAGTGAAAGAAAAATCGGCCATTTTACCACTTGGAATGAAGGTGAAATCGGTCTTCTTTCCTCTTGGAATGAAAGTAATATCTTCTCTTTTACGTCCTCTTGGAGTGAAAGAGAAATCTCTCTTTCCAGCTCTCGGCATGAAGGTGAAAGACTTATCTCTATTGAAATCGGTATCGTCGTCACCAGTTTCTGTGTCCGGATCTTGATAATCGGTTGTGGCATTGGCTTCACTCTGGCTTCGTTTTCCTGCTCTTGGTACGAAGGAAAATCTTCGCTTGAGAAGATTGTATGGATTAAAATAGCATTCGTACCAATTCGAACAGTTTGAATCGTGTTCGAAAGCTTTGGATCGTCCTTCTTGTCTGTATTTCATCGGCCTCTCCAAGTCTAGTATGGGTTTGGTTTGAATGAAGCTTTTTATTGGTGGGAAACTATTTTGAATCATCTCAAGTAGGTCGAAATAATTCTGCTTCTTCAAGGATTCGTTTTGACTTCCATCTGAAAATGATACAAATATTATAATATAATATTCAAATATCACTGTAAGCAAAAATACCATTAAATTGAAAAATCTTATTTTATAGAATCTGTATTCAACAATAGAGAAAAGTTTGGTTACACAATAAACAGGTCTTAATTCATTATTGAGTCACTCGATTCAACTGAATTTTTAGATGATAATTTAGATAAGAACCTAAATGGCACATCCAAAATTTAAATTCTTTACGTATAAAAAATATAGATAAATTAGTTATCCTGTACAAAATCTCTCTTTTGTGACGCTTAAAGGAGCGAGTGGCAGTGCAATGTGTGTGCCTGCGTACGTTAAGGAAAGGGGGCGGGTTGCAGTGTGCGGAATGCAACGCTACTGAAACATGTTTGAATCTGCGCGACATTGCACCTAGTTCTTCTTCTTCTGCATGTGAATTGCATTACTTTCCCCCGCAATGATAACATTTCAATACATTATAAGTAACAGCTGGTAATATACAGTTAAAATTTATTCAAATTAACTTTACAATAAGAAGAATCCCCTCACAAGCTTTTACTGCGTAACCATAAGTTTATCTGTATCGTACTTATATGGAATAATGATATTAAAGCAATCATAATTACCTGACTGTCCTGATAATTCCTTTTTCTGTATTCTTGAATTTCTTATCTGCATAAAATAGGATAATAATTAAAGACGATTAACATTTAGAATTAGACTACTATAAAAAAATTGGTTTCAGGTAAATTAAAATTGCTAATTTTTTTTTCATTCATATCATCAAAACTAGAGATAATATATAAAACTAAAAAAAAAAATCAAACAATTTTAATGGAACACTGACGAATATTAACGAAGATATATTATTCGTTTTTTTAAATATAGTATGTACGTTAACTGAACCCTATTTATTTTGATTCTTGTAAACTTATATGATATCATTGTTTGTTTATTAGAAAATAAATTAATTTTTTTTTTGCAAAATAAAGTACTTATGCTTTTAAATGATAAAGTAAATAAAAATAATTTCCATTATATTATAAATTTATCAATTAATATTTTGAACTGCTCCGTTTCACAAATTGATTTGTATCAATTAGGTAAATACTATAAAATTCTTTTACGATTTTATTCAAGTTTTTCTCATGAATGATTGAAAATGAATGATTTCTGTTAAAACTAAATTAATTTTTATTAATTCATCCTCAAATCCAAAAAATTCTTACCAATAAAGTTTAAAATCTTACCGATTGTAGAAATTTTGCCATACAAAACTCCCAAGAATTCAAAATTTCTGGACAGTACCAGGTTTTTTGACATTTCGAATCGGATGAATTTGGACCACATTCGAAATCCTTAGCAGATTCTTGTGTCTCTTTGGCCCCGTAAACCACATCTACTGGGGTCTTTTGTCCTACTGGCATTTGACCATCTATGTAATTCGGATTAGGTTCGTAGAAGAGGTTTTCTTGGTCAGGCGTCTGAAACAAATATTGTAATTGTACAGTAAGCACCTGAGTTATGAAATATTTTCTATGTTTAAATTATAGAAAACGTTATACCTCAGAAATTTCGTCCTAGTCATCCCTCAAAAACCATAGTTTTCTACAAGATTTTAATCATAGAAAACTATCAGTGTCCCTGAGTTATGAAGCAACCAATACTTCATAACTCAGGAGTTTCACTGTTTATAGTATATACGTTATTGTGACAATGTTGTAGCAATGTTGTACTACAGTCTGCAGAATATGGGAGATTTTTGGGATATTCTCTACGAACAGTTTCATAACATAAAAGAGAAAATCAGAATATCTACGAACAATTTCCAGCGAGAATGGGGAAAGACAGGTTATCTACGAACAAACTTCAATAGAGCTAGCTGCGACACAAAATCAGCAACCTCATATCACCAACTTTCGTTTATTACTGGAGTCTGGACATTGTAGAGAACCAGCGACAAACTACATATATAAAATATGGTAGAGACAATCGAGAGTTTTTGTGAATGTGACGTCATAACAGCAGCACTAGAAAAATGAATTTAAGTCAAATGAATCGTGTAAAATTGACATTGTGAAACTGTTTATTTATATTTAGGTATTCTATTGAAACAATAATAGATTTGTTCAGTTATTCGAAGTGGATAGGAACAACCCCTTCAATTTTTATGTAAGTGGGTTTTCGTGATGACGTCACTGTCACACACGGCTCGAGATGTGGGCACTGTGCTTTGAACCGCTAAATGAGGTATGATATGTGCTTCTCATTCGTGCTTCAGAAGCCAACACAATATTATAATTTTATTAATGCTATGAGAGAGTATATACATTCATTTAACCATTATTCTTAATACTGCTTATATTCATGGAATATATATACCTACTTATAGAGCGTCATTAGACAGCCATTTTGTTTACAAACTTACCTATGTTACGCCATTACGGTACGTGAGAGTATTATTTATAATATAAATACAGTATTACTGTATTTATATAAATACAATACCGTAGGCGTATTTCAACTGTACCGGATACAATAACTTCTGTCGCAGTATTAACTTGTAATACCGTATTTCAATTGTACAGCATACAATAACTTCTGTCGCAGTATTACCTTGTAATACCGTATTTCAATTGTACAGCATACAATATATTTTGTCGCATTATTACCTTGTAAAACCGTATTTCAATTGTACCGGATACAATAACTTTTGTCGCAGTATTACCTTGTGATACCGTATTTCAATTGTACCGGATACAATAACTTTTGTCGCAGTATTACCTTGTAATACCGTATTTCAATTGTACCGGATACAATAACTTTTGTCGCAGTATTACCTTGTCATACCGTATTTCAATTGTACCGGAAGCAATAACTTCTCTCGCAGTATTTCCTTGTAATACCGTATTTCAATTGTACCGGATACAATAACTTTTGTCGCAGTATTACCTTGTAAAACCGTATTTCAATTGTACCGGATACAATAACTTTTGTCGCAGTATTACCTTGTGATACCGTATTTCAATTGTACCGGAAGCAATAACTTTTGTCGCAGTATTACCTTGTGATACCGTATTTCAATTGTACCGGAAGCAATAACTTTTGTCGCAGTATTACCTTGTGATACCGTATTTCAATTGTACCGGATACAATAACTTTTGTCGCAGTATTACCTTGTAATACCGTATTTCAATTGTACCGGAAGCAATAACTTTTGTCGCAGTTTTACCTCGTAATACCGTATTTCAATTGTACCGGATACAATAACTTTTGTCGCAGTATTACCTTGTAATACCGTATTTCAATTGTACCGGATACAATAACTTTTGTCGCAGTTTTACCTCGTAATACCGCATTTCAATTGTACCGGAAGCAATAACTTTTGTCGCAGTATTACCTTGTGATACCGTATTTCAATTGTACCGGATACAATAACTTTTGTCGCAGTTTTACCTCGTAATACCGTATTTCAATTGTACCGGATACAATAACTTTTGTCGCAGTATTACCTTGTAATACCGTATTTCAATTGTACCGGAAGCAATAACTTTTGTCGCAGTTTTACCTCGTAATACCGTATTTCAATTGTACCGGATACAATAACTTTTGTCGCAGTATTACCTTGTAATACCGTATTTCAATTGTACCGGATACAATAACTTTTATCGCAGTATTACCTTGTCATACCGTATTTCAATTGTACCGGAAGCAATAACTTCTCTCGCAGTATTTCCTTGTAATACCGTATTTCAATTGTACCGGATACAATAACTTTTGTCGCAGTATTACCTTGTAATACCGTATTTCAATTGTACCGGAAGCAATAACTTTTGTCGCAGTATTACCTTGTAATACCGTATTTCAATTGTACCGGAAGCAATAACTTTTGTCGCAGTTTTACCTCGTAATACCGTATTTCAATTGTACCGGATACAATAACTTTTGTCGCAGTATTACCTTGTAATACCGTATTTCAATTGTACCGGAAGCAATAACTTTTGTCGCAGTTTTACCTCGTAATACCGTATTTCAATTGTACCGGATACAATAACTTTTGTCGCAGTATTACCTTGTAATACCGTATTTCAATTGTACCGGATACAATAACTTTTATCGCAGTATTACCTTGTCATACCGTATTTCAATTGTACCGGAAGCAATAACTTCTGTCGCAGTATTTCCTTGTAATACCGTATTTCAATTGTACCGGATACAATAACTTTTGTCGCAGTATTACCTTGTAATACCGTATTTCAATTGTACCGGAAGCAATAACTTTTGTCGCAGTATTATCTTGTAATACCGTATTTCAATTGTACCGGAAGCAATAACTTTTGTCGCAGTTTTACCTCGTAATACCGTATTTCAATTGTACCGGATACAATAACTTTTGTCGCAGTATTACCTTGTAATACCGTATTTCAATTGTACCGGATACAATAACTTTTGTCGCAGTTTTACCTCGTAATACCGCATTTCAATTGTACCGGAAGCAATAACTTTTGTCGCAGTATTACCTTGTCATACCGTATTTCAATTGTACCGGAAGCAATAACTTCTCTCGCAGTATTTCCTTGTAATACCGTATTTCAATTGTACCGGATACAATAACTTTTGTCGCAGTATTACCTTGTAATACCGTATTTCAATTGTACCGGAAGCAATAACTTTTGTCGCAGTATTACCTTGTAATACCGTATTTCAATTGTACCGGAAGCAATAACTTTTGTCGCAGTTTTACCTCGTAATACCGTATTTCAATTGTACCGGATACAATAACTTTTGTCGCAGTATTACCTTGTAATACCGTATTTCAATTGTACCGGATACAATAACTTTTGTCGCAGTTTTACCTCGTAATACCGCATTTCAATTGTACCGGAAGCAATAACTTTTGTCGCAGTATTACCTTGTGATACCGTATTTCAATTGTACCGGAAGCAATAACTTTTGTCGCAGTATTACCTTGTGATACCGTATTTCAATTGTACCGGATACAATAACTTTTGTCGCAGTATTACCTTGTAATACCGTATTTCAATTGTACCGGAAGCAATAACTTTTGTCGCAGTATTACCTTGTGATACCGTATTTCAATTGTACCGGATACAATAACTTTTGTCGCAGTATTACCTTGTAATACCGTATTTCAATTGTACCGGAAGCAATAACTTTTGTCGCAGTTTTACCTCGTAATACCGTATTTCAATTGTACCGGATACAATAACTTTTGTCGCAGTATTACCTTGTAATACCGTATTTCAATTGTACCGGATACAATAACTTTTGTCGCAGTTTTACCTCGTAATACCGCATTTCAATTGTACCGGAAGCAATAACTTTTGTCGCAGTATTACCTTGTCATACCGTATTTCAATTGTACCGGAAGCAATAACTTCTCTCGCAGTATTTCCTTGTAATACCGTATTTCAATTGTACCGGATACAATAACTTTTGTCGCAGTATTACCTTGTAATACCGTATTTCAATTGTACCGGAAGCAATAACTTTTGTCGCAGTATTACCTTGTAATACCGTATTTCAATTGTACCGGAAGCAATAACTTTTGTCGCAGTTTTACCTCGTAATACCGTATTTCAATTGTACCGGATACAATAACTTTTGTCGCAGTATTACCTTGTAATACCGTATTTCAATTGTACCGGATACAATAACTTTTGTCGCAGTTTTACCTCGTAATACCGCATTTCAATTGTACCGGAAGCAATAACTTTTGTCGCAGTATTACCTTGTGATACCGTATTTCAATTGTACCGGAAGCAATAACTTTTGTCGCAGTATTACCTTGTGATACCGTATTTCAATTGTACCGGATACAATAACTTTTGTCGCAGTATTACCTTGTAATACCGTATTTCAATTGTACCGGAAGCAATAACTTTTGTCGCAGTATTTTCTTGTGATACCGTATTTCAATTGTACCGGATACAATAACTTTTGTCGCAGTATTACCTTGTGATACCGTATTTCAATTGTACCGGATACAATAACTTCTGTCGCAGTTTTACCTTGTAATACCGTATTTCAATTGTACCGGATACAATAACTTCTGTCGCAGTTTTACCTTGTAATACCGTATTTCAATTGTATTAGAAACAATGATTATTATTTCAGATTGATATAAAATTTGGATTAAAAGGAAGGAACAAATTATATAATCACTTTGATTCAATCTTATATCATTTTCTGTTAGCTCAAGAGCATGTATCATAAATAATATAATATGATATTCGGAGTAGCTTTACATGTAGTGAGCTATTAGCTCAGAGTATATATGTTCAGCACCATTTGCCGATTTGCACAATCTCGAGAGTGTGCAAGTCACGTAGGGACAGGACCAACAGTGATGGAGTAGATAATCAATTATTTATACATTTATTTGGTCCATTTCATCAAAATATGATAGTTAAAAGCTATACATAATAACTTATTAATATATTAATTGGTAATTAAGCTTAAGTTAGTAACTTAAAGAAAACACTATTAAATTAGACAAAAAATTAAGAAAAGCTTTGCACGTTTTTAGGATCTTGAAAATTTACTACATTCTCAAGTTTGTCACATATCTTCACGATCCTATAAACGCGTAGCGCTTTATCGAGATTGTGCAAAGTCGGCAAATTGTGCGGAACATAAAGGTTATACCTACAATTTATTAAGTTGTACGAATACAGCTTTCAAATAATTATAAATTATGTGATCAAATGTATGAATAGCGGAAGTGACTTTCTATTTTATATATTTCTGTTAATTACAATATTGTTAGGTAATTCTTGAAGTGTAGCATAAGAGAAACGACGAAAAAGTTGTACATCCTTTATTATTTTTTAGAGCTTTCGAATAATTCAAGTATTTTGGATACCAAAATTACTAACCAGTGTGATATTCGTACATTAGAATCTATATATATTCATAAACAGTCTCCTACGCTTAATGAACAAGTGAGTTCTTTCAATTTAACTATTTTGGGTTAATAACTTATTATTTTTCCTTTTTTTTCATTTTAATTTTCTTTATTATGTATTAACTATTTAGGTGACTTTATTAATTTCGGTATCTAAAATACTTCTTTGTTCTTTATATTTCTGATAAATTACTTTAAATTAGGTTATTGATATTAAATATTCTATTATTTGAAAGCTCTAAAAAAAATAGATAATTATAATGATACCAAAATAGCATAATAGAGTTACATTACAGAGATTTGCTGTTCAGCTACTGACATGCAGTAAGTACAACGTGCAGTGACTTACATCTATTGGGAGAGTGAACTGCAAATCCTGAGTCATCGATTGCCAGGCACACTTTTTTGAATTTCGAATAATTATTAATTTATTAGACCAATAA
Source organism: Caprella mutica (assembly GCA_947561585.1). Classification (NCBI taxonomy): domain Eukaryota; kingdom Metazoa; phylum Arthropoda; class Malacostraca; order Amphipoda; family Caprellidae; genus Caprella; species Caprella mutica. The sequence goes on from CANNZV010002905.1 coordinate 72,291, forward strand.
GAATAGTATTGGCATATACATGGTGTGTCCTCGAAAAATGCATCCACTCCCATTGAATTTAGTAAGAATTAACTACAATTAATTAATTATTACTTATATTACGTATCTATGGTAGCAATATTATGCATAATATCTTACTAGATTTATGAATATGTAGATTCAAAGGCAGCGGATACATTTTTATTGACACACTGTATAGTTTTATGAATGCAAGCTATTTTGAACTAAGTCGAAAATATTATTATATATTATAACTGTAAACAGTAATCGTTTAAAATTTATTCTTCATAAATAACATTTGAAAACTGAGTATCTGTCATTTTGATTCCAATTCTTATGAACCGATATCAGATAGAACATGAAATTTATATAAATAATATTGTAGCAATTATAACAACTAGCAAGAATGAGAATCAACAAAAATGTTTTGATAAAACTGATTACAAAATTACTCTGATATGGACAGAGAGCATATACAACGCACCAAATGTGTTTAGTGACATGCTTCTGAAAATAATGCCCGTTTTGTGACGGACAGACCAACTGACACGGCTTTTTTTATAATAGTATATTTTATATATATATAGATTATCCCTTGTAAATATTCTATTGGAGACATTAATTTGGTTTACACCAACTTTATGAGGTACTATTGATAGAGTGTCTGTTTAACGTATTTTGTTTAGCACCATACAACATTTTTTTTAATATAAGTTATATTTTAGATCCACAGCTTCCCCCCCTCCCCCTACATTTAAACCACATACACTTCCACCATCAACACTTCCACCATCAACACTTCCACCATCAACACTTCAACCATCGACACTTCAACCATCGACACTTCAACCATCGACACTTCACCCATCTATTCTTCACCACCTACACTTCTACCACCTGCACTTCCACCACCTACACTTGCCACAAATTCATTTTCCCCATCTACACTTTCCCCACCTACACCTCTCCCTCCTTCACATTCCCCCCCTATACTGGCATAATACTGCTTCCATATTCACTTCCCATCTTCACTTCTCTCACCTACACTTCCTCCATCTACACTTCTCAAAAATTAACTTCCCCACCTTCTCTTCTTCCACTTTCCCTTCTCTAACATACACTTCCCCCGTCTTCATTTCCCCCACCTTCATTTCGCCTACCTTCAATTGCCTCACCTTTTACTAAATATTATCAAATTGGAGCACACAATGAAAATAAAAGATTCAAAATATAAAAGACATTAATAGGATGTTTAGTTTGTGGTATCATGCATACCGAATTTGCTTGTATCTAATTACTGAAAGCATAACGGACAGACTCTCTAAGAAAGGAAGAAGCAGAATTATAATGTGATACTTATTTTAACTAAATTAAATTATATATCCGATAGCGACATCTATGTATCTATATAGGTACATATATAGTGAGAGCACAACATAACGTTATATATCATATTATGTAACTATAGAGAAACATCGATGTCGCAAACGAATAGAAAATTAATTTATCATTTTATTTACTATCTGATATCGCTTCATAAGATTTATATAAAAATAACATATATTTAGTTTTTAAATGTAAATAAATTTACAACGCTTATTATTTACAGTTTTAAAATGAAATATTTATTATATTTTAATAACACCCTTCTTTCCAATTATGAAACGTGATTCGTATATACTATATAGTATATACTATCATCCATGTTATGACTATCAACAATAGTTATTACATTAGTGACAAGAAATAATCAAGTTTTAATTGTTATTAACAATATTATGTAAATATAATAATTTAAAATAAAAAGGTAAAATAATTTTAGAATAAAAAAAAATTATTCTCGTTCGTAGAAAACTAATTCACTAGAACAAAAACTGCTTGAATTTCGAATATATCGATAAATAACTAAGTTGTTATTCAATTAAATTTAAAACATCTGTTATTTTGTAATTAAAATTAAAATGTAATATGTTATAAGCATTGAAGGTCCACATTATCAGTAATATGTTATAAGCATTGAAGGTCCACATTATCAATCTGAAAATCGTATAAATTAAGTTCAATATATTTTCTATTTCTTCATTACATGTATTAGAAATCAAACTCTTAATAACACTACAGAATATACATAGCACTATTCAACCGCTGATAAAATAGAAAGTTAGCTAGTTATTTTGATTTCTGTGAATTTAATAAACATATATTACATGTTTTGCCTTTATTAGAGCCGACATTCACAATAAATGGCTAACATTATTTCTTTCGATTCCAACGTAGAATTATATTGATTGTAAAATAACATAGTAAAATAAATCAAAATGATGACGATTTAAACAATAAATATAATTATTTGAATAACGATAACCTTTTAATATATACTAAGAATTTTATAGGACCTTTAATATTCATGCCATAATTATTCTCTTAACAATTTGAACTCAGTGAATACAAATAAGATTACAATAGAAATGTAGGTATCCTTGACACGGAGTGTGATTCCAAAACCACAGACCAATAACATGAACGAAGATGTGATGTCATTTCATTTCAGTTGCTTACTGGCTGTGATAAGTGGCGGTCGGTACTGTTCGTGACTTAAGACAAAAAAGTGACTTGTGCATTGTTAGGCGTTCAAGTGAAATCATCTAATGGATCATCCAGAAAAGAGGAATGAAGGTGAGACGTTATTTTACTCAATAAACAATGATATTAGCCTCCAATTCGGGCATGTAGGTACCTAGACTGGCTAGAAGACTTAGAACATCAAGTAGGTGACAGGTCTGAGTAAAGAGTAGATAGGTAGGTACACTGACACTAGCTGTAAGTTTGTAACCTAACCATGCTAGCAATGCTTCATTTGAAGTTGAACGTAAAGATGAAGCGATGTCGGATGTACCTAGATAGTAGATACTAGAAGTTATATTATCGTACCTAGGTAGTTGCTATTTAAGTAGGTACGTATCTGTATCTCTAATTATAATATTATTGACTATATCCATTATCTAGGTATTACTATTAAACTTAGAATCATATACGGTACCGAACAGTGTGTATAAACTTTAAAGGTCTACATTGAAGACACCTTGGCTACCTAGGTAGTTTTTATTTTATAAATTTTCATATGGATTATTAATTATTTTAACAATATGATTGAACTCTTTGAACAGGTAGGTAGATAAACATTAATTATTTAATGGTTCGATTGATTTGGCTGTAAATTGTAATTGCTGTTTTTTTGTCTAGAAAGTAGGGTTTTTACTTTTTAATAATTACTTATACCTAAGCTTATACGATCTTTCGTCAGATGGCGTGGCGTGCTTAACATTATTTTCCAGATAACCTAGCTACCTAAGTGACTTTGAATATTAATGGATGTTAATAGGTATAATGTTTGAAATATTAATTTTAATATCTTCGTGAATAAGCAATAGTTGAGTGAATTAAAAATTCAATATATAAACTAGGTATTTATAGAATTATATTTATGGAATTAATTTACAAAAAAATGGCGTCGATGACGAGCAAAAAGTTTCATGTATAATACCAGTACCTCATAGATGGCGCTTTACAAAAATTAGTTGTTTCATTTATAGGTAATAGGTATTATTTAAATATACAGACAAACTATATCTGTATCAGTATATCATATGAACATATTAAATGTGCTGAAAAATGAGGGAATGTTAGGTACGTATTGAATATTTTATTAGGCGTAAATTATAGTAAAGATTGCATTCAATGATTCGACAAGTGTTGTTTGAATTCAAAGAACTGTTACAAAGGTATATAACTATGTATGATTTAGTTGTACAAGGTGGGGGAACTGAGACTGGAACATGTAACAGAACATAATATTGCTAATTGCTATGAAAATGGATACAGATCTGTAATAATCACTATGTATATATTAATACCAAAGACAATATAAGATAGACGCTCAACTCCATGTTATAAAATACAGAGTATGTTTGCACTGACGTCAGCACTCTGACCCAACTTCTAGCCAATCAGCGCTAAGGTATACCTACAACTTAGTGTCGTCTAAGACAATATGCTACCTATATTGGTTTATACTCGCTTGGTATATCTACTTATGACTATTCTCCGAATAGAGGTTCTCCGAATAGAAGGTTGATTATATTCAAAATACTATATTGAACCACATATGCGATTTTGTAAACTTAATTAATAATAAAGTAATTAGTTTTCTGATCCCTAATCAGTAGAGAATATTTATATTTCTTATGACTTCACACGTTAAGACGATAAAGATTATCCTTCTGTGAGTTTCAAGGGGTGGGGGGGTGGGAGGGGGGTCGTACGTTCATTATTGTTTGGTGTGACGTATGCCACTGATCGCTTCTGATTGGTTGATATTAATTTTGCATGTGCCCTATCAAGTTGAGCGTCTCTCTTATATTGTCTTTGTTAATACTGTATAGTGTAATACGCAGTGTGTCTTTGTCTGTTGGTTGGTTCGTTGCAAAAAAAACTTCACGCTTTAACATTTAATAAATGTATAAAAAATGTTATTTTTGACTCAAATCTTTAGACTCAAATCTTTAGACTCAAATCTTTAGACTCAAATCTTTTGACTCAAATTTTTTGACTCAAATCTTTTGACTCAAATCTTTTGACTCAAATTTTTTGACTCAAATTTTTTTGACTCATTTTTTACTCAAATTTTTTCACATTATTTTACATATTTTTCACCAATATAAATTTTTTAAACATTTTTCCAACTTACATTTTTTCACATTAATTTTTTAAATTTATATATATTCTTTTTATATATATAGCTATATGTTTTTAATTTATATAAATATTTTCTTTTACTTTTGATAACCCATTAATTTTAATGGAAACTGGAAAGTACACTCATATTTTTATTTTTTTAAATCTACATTTGTTATCTTATTATAAAAACAATTATCATTATAAATTGAACTAAACTTTGCAAACTATGAATAGTTTTTTCACCTCACTCAGTTATTGGGACATAAAATTAGGTAGCTAGTACCAATAATGAATAAGAATATTGAATACATAGCAAAGCAACTAATTAGAGCAACCATACAGTAAGAGAAGCTAAAGCACAATGGTTTGGCAAAATGACATTCAATCAAAGTAATAAAAATTTTAAGTGGCTCTAACATTCTGCAAGGTGAATCTTGAGCTGAAAAGAGAAATAAAAATTACCTAATGTTAATCAATTTAATTGTGAATACTGAATAGCTACATGAATACTGAATACTAAATGTAAATACCAACAAGGAAAGGCAATTATGTTTGCAGTAATTTGACCCTTACTTAGGCTCTTGGTACTCTGAAAGTGGGTTCTATCACTAAATTTCAGATCAGTCTGAAAATTAGGACAGAATTTGAGGATTAATCCTGTGGCAAAGTCCTATTTAATTCCTATGTTCCCATGATTGCATGATATTTGCTTTGCACAAATCCCAATTTCTGTAAAAAAAATCCTTGGTCTGAGCCTCTGAGGAGACCTTTTCAGACTGGTCAATAGAAATAATATTAACCTTGTTAACCTCAAATTCTCATTTTGACTTTTCAATCATTATCATTCTACTAGTTTTTCCTACATCTGATGTCAATAATTAAATTAGCACATTGATTGTGGCACTCAATTAAATCATATATGGGCTTTTAGTAAGTAACTCTTTATATTTACCTCTGCTTCTTTAAGCGTTAGTGACTGATATGTTAGACATAGTTCTTTGGAAATTTTATTTGGAGATTCATCACATTCAAAACAATTTATTACTTAAATCAATATCTAATCATAGAAATTTCTTACTGAATGACATGCAAACAATCTCAAATTTCCTCCTAAATTTACTTATATTTGTCAAGATCAAAAGTGAAACAAATTAAAACTTAAGCATATTAATAAATATGAATAATAAAGTAAAACAAATATATTAGTAGTGATGGAACAATACCCAAATTTTCACTAATATAGATACCATGCCGATAGCTTCTGATAATTTGATTATTTAGATAATATTAATAATTTTGTTATGAAAATTATTGCTAACTATCTATGAAATCATTGTTACGTTAATATCAATTATAATTTTTCATTATAATAGATAAATAATAGATAATAAATGATATGAATTTTTTAAATACTGGCGGTACTTACCAATATTGATACCTATACTTTGTCCCATCCCTAGATATTAGCAACTAAATAGATATGAATTATGTGAAAATATAGGATAATAACATAGAATATACCTCATTCTAATATCGATAGATGATTTCTTATCGAAGAAAATGTAGAGGGTAACAAATTAAAATCATTGAAAATCTGAAAAACAATACATTGTAAATTGTAATAATATTTTATGCTCTGTGAAATGTTTTTGATAGTAAGGTTACTAAGTTCCAAGTGTTTGTTTGGTTCTACATTTCTGGACACATAAGAATTTTTTTTTTATAATTATTATTTAACTTCAATTATAATTGGTATCATGAATTCCAATTGAAATAAAAGTTGAATATTGCTTAGCTATTACATAAAGATTTTCACGTGTCTGAAAATATGGGACAGTGCTCTAATACAGAGCTTACCCTAAAATGGGACATGTTGATTTTATGAACCAATTGTTTCTGAAAACCTCATCTGAATAATAGTGATATTTAATTGTTTATTGTAGTTATCATGTTTATATAGCTAAATTGTAGCAAGCAATTTGAGGTTACCATTCCTTTATGACTGAGTAACTGATGAAATAAATACTGAATATTGATATCATTATTTATTTTGCAGATTCTGATCCTTCTTCTACCTTGGCATCTGAAGAATCCTTGGCAATAAAACAAACTTCAACATACAAACAGACTCCTTCAACCTCCAAACAGACTCCTTCAACCTCCAAACAGATTCCTTCAACCTCCAAGCAGATTCCTTCAACCTCCAAGCAGATTCCTTCAACCTCCAAGCAGATTCCTTCAACCTCCAAGCAGATTCCTTCAACCTCCAAGCAGATTCCTTCAACCTCCAAGCAGATTCCTTCAACCTCCAAGCAGATTCCTTCAACCTCCAAGCAGATTCCTTCAACCTCCAAGCAGACTCCTTCAACCTCCAAGCAGACTCCTTCAACCTCCAAGCAGACTCCTTCAACCTCCAAGCAGACTCCTTCAACCTCCAAGCAGACTCCTTCAACCTCCAAGCAGACTCCTTCAACCTCCAAACAGACTACTCATTCTGCAGCTGCTTGGAAGCAGCTATTTAGTAAGAAATCTATTCCAGCACATCACAAAGAATCGACAAAAGGAAAATCGCGAACTAACATATTGAGGGAGAAGCATGTCTGCACTCTTTGTATAGAGCAAAGAAATCCAAGATTTAAATTTTGTGATGGTTTTGAGAGCTCAATAAAAAGACATATCTTCCACAATCACAAAACTTTGGAAAGTTATGATCCTAAAAAATATGTTATACCTCATAACCACCATGATATTCAAAAATATAATGAAGCAATAAAAGAAATAACTGCTAAGACCTCTAAAAACAAAACCTCGAAGCGAAAAAGGGTATCTGGTACTAAATCTTCTGCGGTTCAAGAAGCTCCTGCAGTGGAGGAAGCTCCTGCGGTTCAAGAACCTCCTGCAGTGGAGGAAGCTCCTGCGGTTCAAGAACCTCCTGCAGTGGAGGAAGCTTTTGCGGTTCAAGAAGCTCCTGCAGTGGAGAAAGCTCCTGCGGTTCAAGACGCTCCTGCAGTAGAGGAAGCTTTTGCGGTTCAAGAAGCTCCTGCGGTTCAAGAAGCTCCTGCGGTTCGAGACGCTCCTGCAGTGGAGGAAGCTTTTGCGGTTCAAGAAGTTCCTGCGGTTCGAGACGCTCCTGCAGTGGAGGAAGCTCCTGCGGTTCAAGAAGCTCCTGCGGTTCATGAAGCTCCTGCGGTTCATGAAGCTCCTGCGGTTCATGAAACTCCTGCGGTTCATGAAGCTCCTGCGGTTCATGAAGCTCCTGCGGTTCATGAAGCTTCTGCGGTTCAAGAAGCTGCTGGTGTAAAGGTACTTCCTGCTAATGAGGGAGTGATCTTGAGTGATCAAAACAATAATACAATTGATAGCAGCATTGAAAATGAGGAAAACTCCATTGAAGAAATAGAGAATGTATATGAAAGAAGAGTAGAATATCAGCAAACCTTGAAAAGATTCCTTAAAACCGCAACAGAAACTGAAAATACGAATCTCATTCCTGATGATGGGAGCAATGAAAGTCAAGGAAATACTAGTATTACAGAAATGCTTAATAACATTGGTAACAAAATCAGTAACATTCAGGTTCAAAACAATGATATTCTTCTTTCACTACACAAAGAAATTTCTGAAATAAAAAATCTGTTACTAAATCCTAGACAATCGGTTCCAAAGAGTTCAGCTGTCAGTGAAAGCATGCTGGATAAAATTTCTCTTGCTACTAACCTCACAGATTTAATTCAGAAGACCTGTTTTGAAATTGTGTGGATAAATGGAGAACAAAAGTTAAGATGTGCCCTTTGCGCAGACAATTTCAAAGAGAATTCCTCTACAAAGTGCGATTCCTTCGTCATTGGCTACTCTATAGGAAAAGATATTGATCTGCTGGAAAGAGGACATCATTCTCGTTGGTTCAAATTAAAAAGTCGATGCAAGAATCACTTCACACTACAAGATGCTCCACACAATGAAACGAAAGAAACTTCTAGTGGGAAGTTGAGAGGCACCAGGGTAATGGAGAATATTGTAAAAGCTGGTCTTCATGTTGTCCACAATAAGGGTGCTGCTACCCATTTTGAGAACACACTTGCATTTGCAAAGAGCATCGATGCTGATGTTGGAGATATTGGTCACTCGAGGTAATATTTCACCTCAGATTTGCCTTTATATTTTTACAATGTGACAATACATAGCTATATGTGATTGGATTATGAAATATAATGTTCACTCTTTTGTCTATTTCACCAAGTAGCTTTTTTCAATTGAATCGATTATTTTAACTAATCTAAAGAGTCTTTAAATACTTTTACTTTTTATGATAAATACTAAATTATTAACAGTTTTGTAAATCTTTACTGTAATTTTTGATGAAGAGATCAGATTCTATCTATTATTTATAGAGTTTATTTTTTTCAGGAACAATTTCAATGAAATTCTCAAAGCAGCAACAGTTCACATAAGCAAGAAAAATGGAGAAGAACTGTTAAAGCCGCTTGAGAGTACCGGAATTTCACCGCACCTCTACTTTACTGCAGATAAATCTACCCTTAACAGGTTAGTTTGAATAATATATTAAAATATAAAGTGATAGTCAATATCTAATTACTATTATTAGCTAGCTACTTCAAATTATTAAAAGTTACAGTTAGCAAATGTATTATTTAGCCACTTTATATTAACTACTTTCTTTATTCTTAGGAAAACCAATCAAGCAGTTCTTATAATTGCAATGTTAAATGGCAAAAGGACAGCCATTCCAGTTGGTGCTCCGGAAGTTTATCATGCTGATCCTAGTGATGATAGAGAGGAAGAATATCCCGAGCCAGTAATTGGTGGCAGTGCTGAAGAACTAGCCGATTCTATCATGGACAGCATTATATCAAAACTGAATATTCCTGAATCTCATCTTACGTACATCACTGGTAAATATTCATTATCTGATGAGTTATATTCAATTTATGTACTTGTTCTAGAATTTATTTATGATTAGCTTTATTTTTTAAATGTTTGTAAATTGTAATGAATAACATGCGACAGCTCCATTATAGAAGTTGCAGTTTTTTAGTAGCTAAGCTTCAGCTATACTCTATTTCATAAATCTATTCACTAATCAATATGAAAATCACGAGACTTCACAACTTAAATTTGAATTACAATTTATTATTTCATCTTCAGGTGCTACTTGCGATGGTCAGTATATTCGGAGCCCTGACTTTAGAGATAGAATCTGCGAGAGAGTTAAATCTGGAGATACTGTGTTTTCAATGCCTCTGTCATGGGATCCCAGTCATTTGATGAATTTGGCAGTGAATGACTTAAGATTAGGAAAAAGGAGCTTTGGTAAATCTGCAGAATTCTTGAAAAGAGTTACCGATCGTATGAAAGTGTTTGCTCAGGAGTTTGGCCAAGGCAAAGGAGAGTCTGCTAGGAGCCACCTGAGCAAAGAGCATGGTGAAACCTCTTATGTGATCAGCTCTTATTCACAGCAAAGGTAAGGTTCCTCTTAAATTAAATTACTAATTAAATTTTAAATCGCCAATGCATGTGTACTTCTGATAAAATCCTAAACTGAACGAAAAAACTTGCAGGTAAATTCCTGAATTATTAGAAATATATTCAGTTTTTTTATTCACTTGATATAAATTAAAATAATCCTTTATTTATAATAAACCAAGGTAGCTTATATATATTGAACGAATATTCTCTTATTGAATTGATAAGGATTTATAGAAAAAAACATCAATTCCTCAAGCCTCTATTTAACACCCTTATGGTGAAGGGAATTGTCGGGCAATCTTTGGACTTTTTATCAAGAAGAAAAGTTTCATCAAATAACTATGTAGCTAAGTACTATGATTATGAGATATATAATATATTTTTTTTTACAGGTTTGTTTCATCTGCTGGAGAAGTGTTCTCCAGGGTAGTAGATAGCTACCCTAATTACTATCGAACATTCCATGAGCTGAATCCCCTTAGCAAAAGTAATGATAATGAGGAGTTGAAATATAAGATTAGTGGCACCGATTTCATATTCGACTTACTATTTCTGAAGGATATATTAGATCCAGTTATCAAATCGATGATATACCTTCAGGGGCTGGAAGTGCCTATCTGGAAAACACCAGTTGTGATAAATAAAATAATTGCTCATCTGAATGAGATGAATGTGTCAACATTATCACGTCTTCCGACGCTGAGGGAGCATTTTAATGAAATTCAGCAAAAGACGTTCAAAGACTGTCAGCTAGAAGATGGGCATCTCATTGTCAGCATCTCAACAACTGGTAATTATTTACTCATATTATTTAAACTCCTTGGCATTGAAAGTATCCTCTTTATCTAATTAGAATTGATTAATAGAAGATAACAATATGAAGAAACTTGTACAGATACTACATATATAGTATAAATATAATACAAATAGAAATATGAGAAAGTTAGCTAGGCAGGTACCGTATATAACTTGCATGATATGAAGTAAGGTTTCATCTGGTAGTGTTTAGGTAGCTACAGTATAATTGTTACCTATTATAATTCATCATATCACATGACATGTGGTACATGTTATTAATAACTACTCTGAAATAAATAAAGATACATCAAATCCATAAACAATATCACAATACCTAATATAATAGTACGGGCTGTTGCTCATATAATTTAGTCAATGTAGTTGTCATACTAATAAGGTAATATTTTACAGCTCCAACTGAAGAGGATGAAGACCAGCCTCCAAGGAAGAAACGAAAATCAAGAGTGTCAAAGGTTAATTGGCTATGCAGAGAAATTGAGGAAGATTGCATCCCTGAAGCAGAGTCCTTCAAGTCAGATCTCCTTAATAGCTTGAAAGAGAGAAGAGAGAGCATTCTTCCTGCTGCAAAAACCTTGGCCAGATGTCTCGATTTCCATAGCATTTTCTCATTGTTATGTGGTAACTTGGAGATTGGTTCATCAAATGTACCCTATGATTATTCTAGCTTCATGTTATATGGAAGGGATGAATTCTCTGATTTCATATCTTTCGTATCTGAATTGCCCCATATTAGAGATAATAGTAATATTACGATCCATGCTATGCTGTCATCCACCATTTATGATAAGATTAAAGAATGTTTTGCTGCTATAGTTTGGGGTGATATGTTCTCAACTGTGGGGTGCAAAGTATTTGTTCCTAATAATGAAAATGTTAATCTTTCACATTTATGCAAAGAATTCAAGATAATGAGTTTTTTGCCAACAAATCCTGCTAGTGATATCTTCATTATTAATAATCTTTTCGAAATTACTTTCATTAACACTAGAGAGGAGAAACGGGTTGTACAGGTCACACTCAATGAGAAAATGCTATGGAGAGAAATTTACACCAACAAGTGCGTCTTCCAACTTCTTGGTAGGCCTGCTTGTATCGTGTTAGACGTGGCACTATCTCTAGGAGGTACAGAGGCTATAGTAGAGTCATACTACTCTGTAATGGCTACTCATCAAAAAGAGGGTGGTCAATCTAATGACACATTAGACATGAGGACACTTGTTGATTGGTGCATGCCTTCAATTTTAGCATGCCCCAATCAAATAAGGGAAATCGCCAAAGTCTACCGACAAGGGGATTCAAAGAATCAAGTTTCCAAACATAGAACTCCTATCAGACAGGATAGACAGGGTCGTTCCAAGCTTTTCGAACACTCTAAAGTTCTTGATAGAATTTCTATGCAAGAAAAAGGATTGTTTCATATGAGAAACTAGGATATATTGTTCCATGTTTTTTTATTATCTAAGTCATGTTTCTCTTTTTTTTATTATCTAAGTCATGTTTCTCTTTTTTTTTATTATCTAAGTCATGTTTCTCTTTTTTTTATTATCTAAGTCATGTTTCTCTTTTTTTTATTATCTAAGTCATGTTTCACTTTTCTTTTTATTATCTAAGTCATGTTTCTCTTTTCTTTGTATTATCTAAGTCATGTTTTTCTTTTCTTTATATTATTTTTATAATTAATTTACTCATGCTTCTCGTGAGAAAGTAGGAAATATTGTTTATCTAATTATCTATGTCATGCTTTTTTTTTGTTTTCTTTTATTTATATTAATAATTATTTATGTGAGAAACTAGGAAAATGTACACATGTGTGTGTGAACGTTTAATAAAACTTTTTTTGTTGAATATGGTAGTATCAATAATTAAATGGTTAATTTCTTTTCGTAAATAGAATTCAATTCAGTGCCTTAGTATTTATCAAAATTATCAGGTAATACAGGATTTCACACTCCTGGGGCTATGAGTGATAGTATTTAATTTATTTCTAATAATCTATTTAATTTATCAGTAGATAATTATAAAACTATTTAAAATAATTTCAAACTAAATTATTTTCGTGCTGCAGGTCTGCCTCCGATTTTCGTTATTTTAACAATTTATAATTTTTATATAGATAAATATAACCATTGTAAGACATTTTACAGGAATATCATTTGTTGTGGAAATGCTTAATTTTAGAGATGTAGCGCTATTAATTTTCTGGTAGGAATAACTTAAGGCTTTTATATAAAACTAGGGTTAATTTTAGAAGTCTGAAGTATTGAAACCATCAGCTAATGTAGTTCGTTCACTTCGTTGTATCCGTTAGTTAGTCATTCTGCAAAATTCATGACTGCTTAATGAAGGGGCGGCAAATGATGTTATTTTAGAAATATACAGCAATTTACCTTCCTAGATCCCAAACTTAACAGAAACTTGATTACGCTATATCTCGAAAACTAAGCATTTCCACAACAAAAGGTATTCTTGAAAAACGTCTTAGAATGGCTCCCTTTACCAATATAAAGTGTCAAAATATCGAAAATCAGCGGTTAACATAAAACATAAATTTATCCAAACGAAATATAAGTGTGCTACTGCGACACTCATAATTGATTTTGTTGACTGCTACGAACAATATGTGATAACATCCCCACTGCGACTGCGATCGCGTGATGTGGGTTTTAAATATCTACGAACAGAATACCCATTCCTGCAGACTGGTGACAGTTGTAGCAATGTTGTAGCAATGTTGTAGCAATGTTGTAACAATGTTGTAGCAATGTTGTAGCAATGTTGTAACAATGTTGTACCAATGTTGTAACAATGTTGTAACACGTTTCCCCGTAAGCATTGCTACCTGGGATTGAATAATAGTTTGGGTAATTTTCTAGTTGTCGAATGGTTCCACATTTAATATAATTATTACTTCACTTTTTTGTTTGGTATCCATGATACCTGAATGCAACATGGATACTAATTAAAATAATAGTTTAATAATTATTATCAGAATAACCAATTGTCTTTTTTAATCGGAAATTATATCTTGGAGCTTTATTTTTATTAAAGAGAATCGTGTAAATTAACCATACTTTATTTATCTATCATCATTACTATGAGAAATATTAAAAGTTTAAATATCATTATATAATGGCAATAATTTAAATTTTGTACGCATTTATTTGCACATTATGGAATGATAAAAATATGCTTACTTTTATTCCCACGTCATCAAGATCGTATTCTGTGGATAAGATAAAAAATATTGAAATTTTATTAAATTTATATTAAATAATTTATTATTAAATCTCAACAGGTAAATTCTAACTTCAGAAAATAACACAAAATACAAAAAAAAATTACCAATATCCAAAAAATTATTACTAACATCAGAAAATATTATAAATACAAGAGAAGAATAGGTTATAATATCTAGAAAAATGTTACTAATATCAGAAAAAAGAACTTTTAAAACTCACGTTGTGTCAGATCTCTGTCCTGATTGGCTCTTGAGATTGACATCAAACAGCCAATCAGAAGCCATCTCATGAAGAACATTCGAGTCAACCGGCCTGAATGAAAAAAAAAACATCTATGAATCATTCTTCAGTACATCTGAATTTTGATTACCTTTACGTCCATCTTCGGACATTTTAAACTGTATTTCAGAAGATATATTACATTAATAGCGATTTAGGTAGGTAACACTGCTATTTCTTAACTCTTGAACCGCATCTCGTGATATGACGGTAATGTCATACCTACATCTTTGTTTTATTTGCATACATGTACAGTTATTTTTTGTTTTCAACATATTTTTCTGATATTCCTAGCCTTAAATATGAAGAATATTTTTACAGTTTTTTTCATTCTTTACTTTTACAGCACTAGTCTTATAAAGTATTTAATATATGTTGAAGAGAAATCAATTTTATAAAATTACAAAAAGTGTTCGTGTGTACCAGTGGTGGTACACGATCCAGGTTGAGCAAGTTAGGTGTGTACCATATATGATGCGGTTGATGTGCTGAGTAATTTTAAAGTAAGTCAAATATTAGCAGCAAATTCCGTAGAGTTTTGATAAATAAACATAATTGTTAGTGTTCATCATTATCGTTAATAAACTTTTTTTATAATGAAAAAAATTGAATGTTGGTTTTGTTTATAGTTATGTTTTGATCCGAATTAGGTTTAGGAACAATTCAAAATATGAGTGTTAATTGAATAAAAAAAACAGTTAATATTTCCATCCAATTCTAATAGCTTGGAATCTTTTCGGTGAGTTATACCAGCAGGTGAGTTATACCAGCAGGTGAGTTATACCAGCAGGTGAGTTATACCAGCAGGTGAGTTATACCAGCAGGTGAGTTATACCAGCAGGTGAGTTATACCAGCAGGTGAGTTATACCAGCAGGTGAGTTATACCAGCAGGTGAGTTATACCAGCAGGTGAGTTATACCAGCAGGTGAGTTATACCAGCAGGTGAGTTATACCAGCAGCTATCACGAATACCAACTAAATTAGAAGTTAAGTAATAATCCTACTGCATACTCCTTAACTGTTCGATAACTTAGATAATATTCTGACTAAATTTATCTTATTTCCTTCACAAAATTGCAAAAGGTTATGTTTTTATCGGCATTTCTTTATTTGTAATATTGTATTATAAATTAATGGTAATCTTGTTATTCGCATAACTGAAATATTACCTGAAATTTCGAGGGACGATTGGTCTATTTGATTAGATTTTGGGAGTGAACCGGTCATAGATCAAGGTCAAGGTCACGCGAAGTCAATATCGATTGAAGCGGCAGCGAATGTATGCGCTCTACGAGTACCCGTTTTAGTTGTTCATGCTTCCAAAATAATTTATATAGCAAAATCAAGTATTGAAAAGTTCATTTTTTTAATTTTGTTATAATTTTCTGTATTTTTATTAGAAAATATCAAATTAATGGCATCTTTTTGCTTTTAATTTGAATCAATTAATTAAATTGCATGAACTATGATTCAAAATTAATGTCGCTTCAAATAAAACAAGCAAATAATCTCAATCAATCATACTATTGAGTAAAACTTATATTAACCGCGAATTAAATTGAATATTTTTAAAAAATATTTAAAAATTTATTATTTTCGAATCGATGCTGAGTTCAGAGTTTCCTAATTTTAAATATTTGCTTTTAAGGTTTATGTGGGCTATAACTAAAAATTTATTTAAAAAAAAATCGTTCAACTAAAAATAATCCTGAAATCGACCAATTTCGCGATTTTTCTCGTTTTTTTTTTCAACATTGTCCCAAAATTGGGGCGATGTTGTAAAAATATTGGGGCAATGTTGTAACAATTTTTGAGCAATTTTGGACAAGGAAATTTGTTACCTGGGTAAAAGGCAGCCTATTTAAATAAGTCTACAAGATTTTAAATGAAGAATTTAAAATAAAAAAGTCTTTACTCACTCACCTTCTTCTGAAATTTTGGAGAGATTTCGAAAGGTCCGTCAGTGGCCGAAGATCTAGCAAGAATGATTTCAAAATGGCGTCAGCAGCCATTTATATACCACCTCTGAGAAACAATCCACCTGATCCTTTAGATTTTTAATGAGCACCTGAGGTAAAAATAGAAATACTTACCTATACTAATTCCACAGGTTAGAATAAATGAACAACGTTTTTAGACTGTTCGAAAGCCCCTTAATTGGGCTTTAGGGTCTCATTCTAGTGTAGTTTGAAGCCTAGGACTTATTAGCATTCAGAAAAGATCCTTCATTGCATCCTATGTTGATCTGTGCGATCATTTGTACAGATTAGGACTTACTGTTTAATTTCGGGGTAATTTGACGTTCTTCTTTTTAATCACTTCTTTCTATTTCAATGTGAAATGGAATGCTCTATAAATGAATACTATGGAAAATTTCGGTCATTCGATATTAGAGTTCGATAAGTAAAAATAATTATGAAGTGTATCCTGTTGTATTTCCTAAAAATTAATGAATGTCTATAAAAAAATAAAATTAAAAGAAAATTATGGGAATTTTTAAATTTAATGCAAACTAATTTCCGTTCTTTTAATTGACAAATTATTATTTTATCTTAGTATTTAAAAATTGAATAAATTCGAGTTAAATTCTATGAATAATAGCAATGAGTATAAATATTAAATATGTCACCATTTGTTATCAGTATCCGGCCTAGAGCTTTTCAGAAGATAGTGACATCGACTCAGTCTGTCATACCACTTGGTGTAGTGAACTACTGACCAGGATACGAAATGAGGTAAACACTCGCCAACTTAGGTTCCAAAATAATTAAAGTATCATTTCTATTATCGAACAATTTATTTGGACAAAATATTTGTCTGTAAATAATCTCGTTTAAAGTTTTTTTCTAATACGTAATGTTTAAAAAAAATTATTTCAATAATCAAATGATCATTGAAAATTAAGTAACCAAAAAATGACCGAATTTATTTGGCAAAAATAAAATTATGTAAATAATCACTTTTCAAGATTTTTTTCTTATAATTATGTTCTAAAATTATATAAAGTATCACTTCTATTATCGACGAAATATGAAATTTATTTGGACTAAACATTTGTCAGTAAACAATCACATTCACAAAAATCTATTTTCTTTAAATAATGATATTAATTAATGAAAGCAATTATAATTCCTTGACTGTCTTGATAATTCCTTTTTATGAATCCTTGAATTTCTTACCTGCGTAAAATAGGATAATGGTTATGGACAATAAGAATTTGTACTGTCATGTAAAAATAATAGGATTCAGTTAACTAAAAATGATGATTTTTTTATATTTATAGCACTAAAATCAAAGATAATATGTAAAAGCAAGCAACATTTCAAACAATTCCAAAAATGGTTATCATAATGGAACACTAATGTATATTAATGGAAATATTCTATTGAATGTATATTACATTGTCCATACCTACATATTTTTACAAGCGAATCTGACGTCAAAATGACACCAAAGGCACACTCATTACATATGAACTGTAATTACGTCATTTTACCTCAGAGAACTGATTTTGTTTCAGGATATAGAAAAGAGTGCAGTATATATATTTCTCTACCTTGGCCTGAGCAATATCCTGAAGCGATGAACATTGTATATAATCTCCCAGAAACCATACAACAAATTTAAAAGCATTCTTGAAAAGTCACCGTTGATATTATTATGTTGCGATAACAGATTTAGGTATTTCTTTATCAGTTGAAAGTATTTCAGCTACAATGATCACTTTTCAGCGTATGAATCATAGTATGAATCACCAATGATGCAACCAAACGGAAAATTCCGTATTAAAAATTATTATATTTACCAATTTCATTAAATTCAACAACCAGTTAGAAACTAACAATAACCCTTCTTAATATTTTTTTTTGTAACTTTTTACCAGGGTAGTTGAACAAATAAAATATACAAATTAGAACAATACCTTGAAGATTTTCCTCAATATCCAATGATGCTGCCTCTTTTCTATAGGTGCCACAATATCCGGCGTATCCAATAACAAACAATAGAACGGAAAAGATACCTATATGCTCTGCGAAAGAGTTATAGTGGGGCCATAGAAGATGCATATCTTTTTCTCATGGTAGTGTGTACTTTCATATCCTGTACAGATCGTAGAACTTTTTTTTCCAAAGGATATCCCAAATTTTTGATCTAATTTAAATATTTAAATTGTTAAGCTTGATAAGATATTGTTTAAAATGAAAAAATAATTAAAATTAATTGTTCCTAATAAAAGTCTATTAATAATCTTGTGTTAAATAACTGCACTTATTGTTTTATTTTTTGTTCATCATATTATAAGCCTACAATTACTAAAGACAGAGTAACGGCACTCGCTAGACTTTACATGTTATACATAGAGTTGAATTCAAGACCAGAAAAAGCTTTGGCTTTTAGGGCATTAATTTTTTATTGTAACTATGATGAATCATTTCACAATAGAATATATATTACCAGGCATATAAAGAGAAATGTTACAATTGAACCTAAACCACAGACATTTAATGAAACAATACAATAAAAATAGAATCTAATATGAATAGTAGAATACATGATATGATTATAATTGATAAGTCATTGATAAATAACAAGAAGAAGAGAGAACCCAATAAACCTCCCTGAGGAACTGAATGAGTGACACTATGGCTTTGGGAATACAAACCATTAATATTAACAAATTGCATTCTATCACTTTAGGTAGAATTTGAACCATTCATGATGACTACCTCTCACTCCACAGTGCAACAACTTGCTCAAAATAATACCATGGTGTACAGTATAAAAAGTTTTATTGAAGTCCAAGTACATTGAGATTCACTAACAACATTGAATGCCCAGTTCTGCTTCCATCCTTCTTACACTTTTTGACGTTTCCTCAAGCCACGCACTAACTGTGGTAATATTATCTTCTGTTCTTGCATTATTCTTACGGCCATAATTTCCCATATTTTGGTTCAATATACTCCTTTTGCTTCTCCATTTTTTGATCGCTCGATCCACTGTTTTAAGGTCTATGTTTCTCTTAATATGTTAGTAAAAGCTCTTCTGACTATAAATCGATATCCTGTCGATAGAAACTGTTCGACAGTGAAGATGCGTTGCTCATGAGTTTCCTGCAAGCTGAGGTGAATTTTTTTTTTATAAATTATGTTACAAATCCCGGTATATAATAAATAAATTAATCTGAGAGATACAGTCTCATGTGTTTTTTATTTATCTTTTACTTCTTTTTGAGATATTTGTGCTTACTTCCATCTTACTTTTTTGTGTTAAGCTGCACTAGAGATATTATGATGCACCCAGGTGTTTCGAGTTCACCCTATGGCTTTGTCTCTAATCCGAGACACTTCAGTGCATCAAACTATAGTTTGAATGCACTAAAGTGCATCAGTTCGATGCACTTTAGTCTCTTACCTATAATTTTGTTAAAATGGTGAGAAAAAAATGAGGAATGAATAATTTCCTCGTCATTTCAACAAACTTATAACTAAGACACTAAAGTGCATCGAACTGATGCACTTTAGTGCATCCAAACTATAGTTTGATGCACTAAAGTGTCTCGCTTTAGAGACAAAGCCATAGGGTGAACTCGAATCACCTGAGTGCATCAGTTGGAGTTGTTAATTTTTCTCAGTATGTATATTGAGTATTGAAATGAGTTTATAATTAGTAATATCCTGTGCATCACCACTTTTATATATTGGCATTGCTCTGCCCCACCCTTAATATATAAGATATATGAACTAAGGAGTAAAATAAATTAATACTAAACGCTCCGTGTGAAATAGGCTTAAGGTATATATCACACGGAGTGTATTTTTTTCACCATTATTGCAGCCTGGAAAAAAGCCCAAACGAAGTTTACATACAAAACTCATGCGTTTATTGAATCACAGCGTTTTTTCGAGCACCATTTTCTTTGCTGCGGCATGAGAAAACCGCCCGTGTGAAAGGGACTAAGACAGCTAGGAAAAGTAGACTTTTATATTTGAGATATTTATCAAGTGACGAATAATTACTGGTGCTACTGGCCTCGGTATATACAGGGTGGGGCGTAAGTTTGGAAGCAATTTTTCAAACATAAATATAATTCTTAAAAATAAGTTCCTAAGTAGGTGATAGGGTTTGAACTATAGTAGAGACACTACATTATGACGTCGCAGTGTTATTTTTTACAAAAATTTAGTCAATTCAAAAATGTCAGACAAAAGAGAAGCCATTATTGCTCTACACCGTGCCGGGAAGTCAGATTCCGTCATTTCAAAGACTCTCTCAATAGCGAGATCGATTGTTTGGAAGTGTGTGAAGCGTTTTAATGAGAGAGGAGACTTGACTGATCGTCCAAGAAGTGGTGGACCACGCTCACAACGCACCAAACAACTGATAAAATGTGCCCGAGAGAAGATCAGGAGGAACCCGAAAAGGTCAATACGATTGTTAGCCAAAACAGCTAATGTGAGTCCCACAACAATGAGAAGAAATGTCAAAGAAGACCTAAAGATGTCCTCTTTCACCCTCCAAAAGAGACAGACTCTGTCAGAAGCTGTAAAGAAAAAGAGATTGGAGAGAAGCAAAGCACTTCTGAGAGAATTGAAGTCTGGCACGGCTGGTGAAATTGTTTGGTCTGACGAAAAAATTTTCACAGTGGAAATGGCTCACAACCGGAGGAATGACAGAATAATTGGTAAAAGTGCATAAGACATCTCATACAACCAAAAAACTGTCCACAGAACCATGAAACCTGCTTCAGTAATGGTCTGGGCCGCCGTTTCAGAAACTTGGAGATCTCCTTTAATTTTTGTGGAACAAGGCGCCAAAATCAATGCTAAATGTTATATTGAGAATATTTTGACGCCAATGTTGGAGTCAGCTAAGGATCACTTCGGTAATGACACTCTATGGACATTTCAGCAAGAATGCGTGACTTCACATACTGCAAATGTCACTCAAAACTGGTGCCATGATCATCTTCCACGGTTTTGGTGCAAAGAAATGTGGCCTCCTTGCTCCCCAGATGTTAATCCTATGGACTTTTCGGTATGGTCCATTCTTGAATCAAAGGCCTGTGGTAAATTCCATCGCAGTGTGGATGATTTAAAGCGTTCGCTCCAGAGATCTTGGAAGGAAATTTCACAAGAACAGTTGCGTGCCGCAGTAGGAGGAGTTCGGAGGAGATTTGAGGCTGTTATTAAAAACAAGGGGGGACATTTTGAATAAATTTATGATTTTTGAATTCTTAAAACCCTTATGTAATAATACATAATTGTAAATTATTAAATATATTGTTCGTTGGATTATAATATGCACTTTCATTTGCTTCCAAACTCACGCCCCACCCTGTATTTAACAACATCAGATTAACGAACAGACACAGACAAAGCATGCACTCAGATCTCACTGTGTTTTTTGTAGGCTATCTAAAGGAATATTAGCTTCAAATTCATATTATTTCACGACACTAGCTCTACGTATCGAAAACACGTAGATAGATAAAAAAAAAACATTATTTATTTTAAAAAAATTATTATTACAATAAAAATTATACTTTTCAAAAAATTCACATTTCATTTTATCTCTCAGGTTTTCCCTTCATTTTTTGCTGATGTCAGCGGTTCTCATCTTCAGCAGTGAGTGTACTGAAGTGCCTGAGGATTTCCTGCACATAGTACTACAGGACCACCAAATAAAGAACAGATGCGTGAAGCCAGCCACTTACTGCAGGGCCGAGTCCTACCTAGATTCTAGAAACGAAACACATCTCGATGTCAACTGCTTCTGTCCTTATGGACCGGTAAGTAAAAAAGAGAGAAGAGTTATGGTGGGGCCATAGAAGATTAAAAGGGAAAAGTTATGGTATGTTAAGGTGGGCAAATAGAATATCATGAGTGGTACACCATGCCCCGTACACACTCTATCAAACACTAGAACAAACTCAACCAATAATCTCAAACTTTTAGTGTTCGCGTCCATGAAATTTGCAAACTGTTTGCCAAACATTGGTTTGCTATTTACGTACAACAAATTAATCATAGATATTGTATTAAAATTAGACAAGGAAGAACTCATTAGCTTGACTGTATGTTATCGGACAATTCCACATTTTCGATCACATCGAGGTAAAAATATATAATCTAAAATAATAGTTAAAAAAAATTATATACTTCTTTTATTTGATCAAAAATGTGAAACAGTCCGATAATGAGGAACTTACCCTATGTTTGTTAACAAAAAATGATTTTCAAAATCACCTCCTTAACCTTTGACTGCGCGGTGTACCAGGGTGACAGGACAATAACCCCCCGTGCAAAAAAAAACCCGCGGTCAAAAACCCCCGTGCCATATACCCTCCGGAAAAGAAACGTGCAATAAACCCCCCGGACAAGAACCCCCCAAGCAAAAAATCCCCGGTGCAAAAAACCCCCGGTTGATATAAATAGCCTAATTCAATTTTGTTAATTTTCATTATTTTTTTATTAATAAAATTACAATATGTTATAAATATAAAGAGATATAGTGCACCTAAGGTTAGGTTAGCGGTCCGATTGGGGGGTTTGGGGGGGCTTGCCTCCCCCCGGCCAGGTTCGATAGTGACAAAATGTATACTGTACTTATTTTTACTATAAAATAGGTAATTGGGTATACCTTATTTTGCAAAAAATGTTGTCATATTTTCGAAGAAAATGTAATAATTATTGGTTCGCATTGAATAATGTTTAACATATTAATAAAAATGAATTATGCTATTTATATAGACCGGGGGTTTTTTGCACCGGGGTTTTTTTGCTTGGGGGGTTTTTGTCCGGGGGGTTTATTGCACGGGGTTTTTTGTCCGGGGGGTATTTTGCACGTTTTTTTTTTTTTGACCGCGGGGTTTTTTTTGCACGAGGGGTTATTGTCCTGGAATCGTGTACCATATGTGGTTCAATAAGAAGGATATAAAACCTGAGCCAGAAAATGCAATTTAACAAAACATCTCATTAAGTTTTATTATCCATTAAGAATAAACTTTTATCGCAAAATATGCACATAATTTTTAATATGCATTTTTAAATGACAGTGTGTCATACGGACGACGGACACGGCTATTATTATAGTACTAGTGTATTTGCCCGTTAAAAATAACGGGTCTTCAATAGTAATTTATTACCTGTTGTTAGGTCATTTTCAGTGAACTCAAATAAAATTTATTTTTCTGCATAAACTGATACTTTTTTCATAGATAAAACAATTAAAAATTAAATAAAAACAGGGGAATTTAAATACATAGTCGATATATTCCCGTGTGTATCATAGTTACATTCTTCATGTTTATTACCCGTCGAGTAAAAGCGGGCACCAAATATATAAATGAATAAATAAACACACTAAGGAAATTATTAGTATAGATAGATTACTTTCTTTTTTCACCACTAACCTCTAAGTTACAATTCACTGTGACGCGCATTTGTTTTAAATGAACATGATGGCTATAACCGTCTGAGAGCAAGAAAAAGTTAATAATTTTCTCTTCATTTTCAGGAGGAAGTTAGTCAATACCTTGAAGACCTGATGAAGAGACCCTGTGCCTTGGTACCGATGTCTGAAGACCAAAGAGTCGACTACGCTACTTTCAACGTCACTAACTGCTACGTCAAAAACAATGTAAGATGTTGTATGAATAATATTACTGAATTATATTTAAGTAATTTAGTTTAGGCAATTTAAGAAATTCTTAAATATTCTCGTTATATAATAGAGGATTTTGGGAATTTAAATAATGCAGACTGTTGAAATCATAAGTAGAAAATTTATCACTTTTGAGTGAAAAGTTAGTTTTTCACAAAGAAAGAAAAGTCACAGATGGAGTAATTTCATTTATTAAATACTCTCAAAACAAAAAAGTACAGTAAGTTTATTTCCAATATAAGTGATTAGTACTGTCCATAAGAATGATGACTTCTTTTGCAATGAAAAAGTAGTTAAAATGGGGAACGAAACATAAATCTTTTTTATGTAATTCTTTAATTTTCTCCCATTCATTAGCCTGTAGTTCGCTCTAACTACTTCATCTGCACTATAATAAGAGCCGCGTCCGTCTGTCCGTGTGTCACACTTTTATTAAGAAATACATATCAAAAGGAAAAAAATCATTTGTGGCAGTATCATGACTACGGGCTACAATAATATTGACACTAAATTATTATATAAAAATCAAATTTATATTATGCCTTTTAATTTTTTTTTTTTTTTAATCAGAATATTTTTATCCATAATACATATTTGCATTCGAATATAATTTAGATCTAATAACAGGTACTATGCTAGTATTAATAATTCTTTAACAATTATTTTATACTGTGTTTTGGGTATATTTTTACTATTAGAATTAGGATTCCCATAAAGAATTCTTCATGAGAAAATGACATCATTTTTTTTTTAATTTCTATAAATTCCAAATTTATTTACATAATTTTCAGGAACATTAGGGTAGGTTCTGAGTTATCGGACAGTTCCAAATTTTCGATCATGTAAGAAAAAATATTATTATATAACTTCTTTCTTTAATAATTGGTATCAACGATACCTGCAAGTATCATGGATACCAAAAAGAAAATTTGAATAATATTTATTATATACTTTTCCTAACTTGATCGAAAAAGTGGAACCATCCGAAAATTCGGAACTTACCCAGAGGTTTTAATAACTAGAACTCTTTTCTGAACACCTCCTCCTCCTTCAGACAGTTCCCGTATCCCTGATGACTGCCCTGAGGCGCAGCAGGCACCTCATAATATGGATAGAGAGGGCAGAGTACCTACGCCTGCCCCTGCACCTTTCCTCCCAAACAGACGACACCAAGCAGCTAACAGTCGCCATGAAAGTCATTGATAGGTACCTAGCTCCTCTTTAGTGAAATACTATATAGTGAATGTAATGTCCTGAGTAAGGAAGTAGCCTCTATAGGGAAATCCTGTGTAGCGAATGTAGAGCCTAGTCTATATACTGTATAATGAAAAAAATATTTCACAGCATAGGGTTAAATATAAGTATCAATTCTCATCCCATTGCTATGTATATACCCAATAACCACTAGTTCTTTCAAGGCCAAATTATCACTGCCTCTTATCTCCCCTTTAGTTCACTGTCTGGTATTGGGAGGGGACTACTCAGTGGCACCAACAGACTGCGGTTTGAAGCAATGAACAGCAACCTGTCAGTCATCGACAGTGAAGCCTTCACAGGCTACAGTCACGACATTTCTGACGTAGCAGTCAATATTGTCGATTGCATTATTCATAAATTAGCAAAGGTGAGTAAGGCATGAAAATGTGATGTTTACTTCA
Organism: Caprella mutica; assembly: GCA_947561585.1. Taxonomy (NCBI): domain Eukaryota; kingdom Metazoa; phylum Arthropoda; class Malacostraca; order Amphipoda; family Caprellidae; genus Caprella; species Caprella mutica. The sequence continues at coordinate 98,177 of CANNZV010002905.1, forward strand.
CTAGAAATATAACTCAATTTGGATTTATTAGATTTTAATTATGTTCTGAATAAGAACCTAGAGTTCAAGTTACGATGGAGCCATGAATTTGGCATGAAAGATTATGATTCTCACTTAAACTTACAGAGCCCCATCATAATTATATCTGGGTGTTCTTGGTTTGTTTACCTTTTATATATATAAAGGTTTCTATAGATATAATGGTTGGAAATGTTGTTTACAGGGCTCTGTGTTGCTGCCTCTAAGTGGTAGAATGGTCATGGAAAGGGTGAGGATAGATGCGATAGATGGAGGAGCCATTGCAGGTTCAGGAGAGATCCTCTTCAAGAACTCCACCATCAAGGCCCTTCACACTGGTGCAGTCAATATCGCTGACCTAGTGGCTCTAGAATTAGATAGCTGCACTATTGGAAAAGCCTATGAGAGAGCTGTGAGACATCACAGGTGAATAGTCCAATACGTTAAGATGGAATTCGATTAAAAACTGTTGACACCTATTAATGAAACAGCAAAATAAACAGGACAAAGATTTATCTGATGAGTCTAGAAAACAATATTTAATTGGGACTAAATATTGAATCTTGATTGAACTTGATCTAATTTCAAGTTTTTATTGTATTTTTAAATGATTTAGTAATTAATGTTCATTCTTCTTTCAGTGTTCCGTCCAAAGAGTTTTCCGATGCTCATGTTATAGTGACTGACACAAAGATGATGATTGCTCATGGATCTTCTTTCGTCGAAGCCTGCCGCGCAGCCCAGGTTTCTTGGGACAACAACCTCATCATGGATATAGAACAAGGGCCCTTCATGCTTGAGGTACAACTTTACGATACAATTTTAATAGCTACAGATTTAATATTCATTTCAATTAGATCTACATATGAAAGACCATTAATTGATGGATTGAAAATATTGATGATGATTTAGATGTTTTCGAAATTTGGATATTAAAAATTTCTTGTAACTTCTCCTGCAATGAAATGGATTGATAGCATTTTATCAAAGGGTTATTAAAATCTCAACTTTCAAGATATTTTTAATATTCAAGCTTTCGAGAAATATAGTATACGACTTACATCAGTTGGTCATAAAATACATTGTTTAGTCAAGTTTTTCCACCTCTTGTTTCTGACGATGAATAGACATGTTTCTATTCAAAAGCTTGAATCTTAAATATTTGGGGTTTAATTCACTCAAATTGAAGACATTCCTATCGACTTTCAATAAAAAGTATGTTACCTATCTTCCATTTACGCAGAATGATAACTGCCACATGGCACCATCTAGCGTCATCACGAATACAAAAATAAACTGCAATGACTGCGATAGTTTGGAATTACCTTTGCAATCTGATACGGTAAGTTTCAACCATGTCCCAATTCGAAAATAATTTATAGGTTATTAATTATTCTTAATTATGCCTACTTCACACTTGCGGATTTTGATACAGCGAAAAAAACCTCTTTTGAAATGTGTTCACACTACCTTTTTTTTATCGCCGAAGGAAAACTTAAATGTAAATAAGATTTTTCCTTCAGCGATAAAAAAACGCAAATGTGAACACAATTTCCGCGGTGTTAAAGAACTTAAGTGTGAATCGGGCTTTAGACTGTGGATAATCTACAACTAAACCATCTTTTCCGAATCACTCACCTGGTTTTAGTTTAAAAATGTTAGAAGTTGACGGTTATTCCCTATTCTTTCATCAGATCTGTCCAGTTTACGGATCAGCTTGGTGTTCATTCTGCAAAGGGATTGAGTGTCTGAAGCCTCTGAAAGTTTTCATCGCATCCGAATGCGTCTACGGGAAGTCGAAAGCCAGACAACTGGAAGATTTATGTAAAGGTTTTTCCCAAAGAATTCCAAGACAACGTAGATTCAGATCATCCAGTGGATCACTCCATAAACACAATCTCAATATGCTAGTGTGCATCGCAGTTATGTCAGTAACATTTATACTGCATTAATTCTATTTGTATTTCTCTTTAAATCACTATTTGTTGTAATCTTTTCTGACACTTTTGGTAAATATACTAAACTTTATATACTAAGTAAAATATATTAAAACGTTAATACAAATCTATATAAGTTCATTCTTAGGTTCAAGTTTGTGATGTCATCCACATATATGCTCTATAAGTGTCCTTGCAATATTAATTCTGTATATTGTGCCCTGAAATACAAAACTAGTGTACATATATTATTAATAAGTTTATATACCTACTTACATACGAATCTCATATTATATTACTTAAATAACTGGTGATAATTAATGATTTAGCTCAATTGAACATCTTATTAAATGTTTAAAATATTATTTGTTTTCATTAAGCACAACAAGTGCAATTCTTAGGTTAGTACATCGACGACAGTAAATCAATATTTATTCATAATGAATACCTAGAGTTTTGGCGAAATAATTTCTTTTCAAAGTAGATTTTCATAAAATGTTCAACTTAAGTTAAATGATCAAAATGATCCCACTATTTGTAGAGTTTGTTCGGAAAAAATTTGTAGCTACAAGAGAACTCTTGGTTTGAAAACGGGTTATTAAACAATTACTGTTTAATTTACTGCTATGTTTATGATGGTATCTAACGGAATATATTCCTTTATAAATAAAATATGAAAAATATCTATTTTGTACAGTAAAAGCTAATAAAAAGAATTTCATTTTTATGATTACACCTTCTAGACATCAGTTACATTACCAAGTTGTCTAGCTTGCTTATTTCGGCACTCAGTCGGTAGTAATGAAATTTAGAATAATTCAAAACTCACTTTATGATCAATATTTAAGAGTGAAAATGTCAATCTATTTAAAAAAATATATATTGAAAAGCAGGCAAAATAATTATGGCAACAGATTATTTTTTCTCTCTTTTATGGAGTTTCATAACTAAGAATTCTTACACTTTATAAAAGTACATAATTTCTTTAAACTCAAATTAACTTCGAAATAATTGCGATTTCTTGACTGACAGGGGAATAGACAATAAACAACCATTATATACAGTACTGGAAAAATTAATATGGAATTTTCAAAATCGAAATTTGTTTACATAAAGGTTAATTAAACCAATTTTGTTGATTGCAATTGGATTTATTTTATTACACAGATATAGTGATACGTCATGATCATTCATTTACACTTAATTTGACAACATTTAACATCCGTAAGTATTTCTGAGGTTGTTTATTATAAATAAAAATCAAAATTTAACATATTTTTACAAAAAGGTTAATTAAACAACAGTAATAACCCTGATAACATTGCACTGTCGAGCCAACGTCGGTAAACGTTGACAAAGTAAAGGCACGATTGGGCATTGGCACGCCAATGCTATTACACACTAGGCCAATTTGCAATGAAAACGACACTGGGCCAACGATTGCCAAACAGCACTGGCCAATCCAGTGATTTTTTTGATGTACCCGTATACCCGCTTTTGAGCAGTTATCGCCAGACAATCAGAGAAAATAGGGGCAAACGATTTCTGCTAACTTTAATCACACCAAATAGCCAATTCAAAATCCTCAATTAAGTATATCTTTGAAATTGTAACCGTTTCTGGTAATTTAGTATAAATAGGTTTAAGTTATCTCTTGAATTTTAATCTAACATTTTATTTATTTCATTCAGAAAAAATGCACTTGGACGCTAGTTAACTCATATGTTAAGTATGAAAAGTTATTTTTCCGTGTGAAATAATTATTAACATTGAAACTTATACTTTCTAATTAATTTTAAATATAAATATTATTATTTGGTTAAAATAACGTATGTAAAATTATATTTCTGAGTTTGAATTGGCAACTGTTCTATTTTTTCCCTGACTTCGATCTGCAAAATGTATTTGTAGGACAGTTAATACATTGTTAGAAGTAACTGTTGTCTTCACGTGTTCTGTATAGCGTAATCTAATTAATACACCTGTTATATAAAAATAGCACCTACTGTCCGTAGACATGCATGGTATCGGCACCGCTAAGTATTGCCGGTACCAATAAGTCGTTTACACGTGGTTACACTGTTCTGGACCGATGGACATCCGTGAGGTGGGCCAACGTCGGGGCTTTGCTGGCCCAATGCACCGAGACCGGCATGACAGCGTTGGCCCAGAGTTTCGTTCTGAATTGGGCCAACGTTGGCCCAACATTGCAATGTTTACTGGGTAGCCGTAATGTAGTTTGTTGTATCCGCTAGTTTCTTGTGCTGCACACTTCATGATTGATTAATTACCTGGCTTGGGGGTATGGGGGGCAGCACGCCCCCCATTACACGGATATCGATCAGTATTGAAGTAATAAATGGAAAATATCAAGGAAACTGAAAAGATTCGATATATGTATTTCGGGGAGAGGGGGGGGGGAGGTTGCCACTTCCCGAGCCCCCCTGTCAGGTCATTAATCAATCATGAAGTGTGCAATACAACAAACTAGCGAATACAGCAAACTATGTTACAGTTTCAGGTAAAAAAAATCTATAATATTTGAGTAATTTCAATGGAAACATGAGTTTATTCTCAAAGTTATCAATCCTGCAGTAATACATAGGAAATAAATAACTTTAAACCCTCATATCTCAAAAAGTATCAGTTTATACAAAAACGGTTAACATTTTCGGATTCTATGGACAAAAATACCTAGATTTATAAAAAAATAATTTAAATTAAATTTGGTGGAGGTTGTCAAATGGGAAAGATCCATTGATTTAATTAACCTTTTTGTATACAAAATTCCGATTTTAAAAAATCCATGATAATTTTCCAGTATGTACCTACTGTATTTTCACATTGATTATTTATTAAATTTCTCTATCGAATTTATTTAGCGGTAATTCTGTTCCTATCTGGCAACACTCTAGCAGACGGTTCATGTGTGCCTCTCTATCGGTGTTTGTTGTTTTGATAGGTTACTTTATTAAATCTGTGTTCCTTGGATCTCGTATATATATCAAATAATGTCTTCAATGAAGGGGGCAATAGGAATTGGGGCGTGTGCAGTTGCAGGTGCTATGTTCCTAGGCTATTGCGTATATTTCGATAAAAAGAGGCGAAATGATCCTGACTTCAGAAGAAAGTTACGTGAAAAAAGTGAGTTTTTCTTTCTTTTTGTTGTCCCTAGGCTATACGCTAGATTTTTTAAACCACGTTACTAAGCAAGGTATCTAGTGGCATTTTATTTTAAGTAGATGGATTGCTACCTAATTATCTAATTTTTTTTGTTACCTACCTAATGGCCAGACTAATGATTCTTCTCTCAAATCTCTCTTAATGTAAATTTTAAGTCTTAGGAAATTGAAAATTCAACAGTATCTAAAAGCCAGTCTGCAGAATATGGGAGTAGGGATATTTTCTGTGCGAACAATCCTTAATTTCATCCTATATTATTATAATTGACATGTATTTTACTGAGAATCGAAGCAAAAATAGAGGATTTCTTGGAGTTGGAGAACAGTTTACCAGTTCCTGCAGTGGCCAATCTGGTCTAAAAGCTGAGCGACGCATTATAATACGGCGCACCACTGTACTTCCAGTCTGCAGAATATGGACATTTTTAACATTTTCTGTGCGAACAATCCTTAATTTCCTCCTATATTTACATGTATTTTACTGAGAACATGAACCAAAATAGAGGATTTCTTGGAGAACACTTTATCAGTTCCTGCAGTCTGGCTGTACTTTCTATCAATGATTTCAACAAAATTGTCTATAATGTAGTTTGTTGCCAAGTAATAAAGCATGTCCAAACTCACCATTTTAATGGCGAGTTTGTGACAGTTATTTTGAGCCCTTCAATTGCAAATGGCGAGTTTTATCTATTTTTCTCCTATGCTACAATGTTATTTTGGAGAGAATTTATGAAAATTTGATCATTTTGGAGAGAATTTGTTGAATTTTGGAGAAACAAATGGCGAGTTTATGCCAGTCTGCAGAATATGTGAGATATTTTGGGATATTCTCTCCGAACAATTTTGAATTAATTCCTATATTTACATTAATTTTGCTACGAACACTTCTGAATTAATTCCTATATTTACATTAATTTTGCTACGAACAGATTAAGAGATCTCTACGAACACTAAACCAGTTTCTGCAGACTGGAGTTTATGAGACATACTATTTTTAATATTTTACTTGGGTTTGTTGTATCCTCTAGTTTGTTG
>CANNZV010002906.1:0-80374 GCA_947561585.1 Caprella mutica
CCGACATCTTACAAAGTTAATTTAATAACTTGTCTTGTTCATAGAGCGTATGCGATTTGCTCGAATTATATAGATTTTGATGCCGAATTATCACACTTGCGTAATTTTTTCTCTGGTAATCGTTATCCTCAAAATTTATTTGATATATTTGTCTCAAAATTCTTAAATTCAGTTCATACTCCACTTAAACCTAAATTAACTGTTCCTAAATTTGACATTTTCGTATCCCTTCCTTATTTGGGTGATTCAAGCATTAAATGTAAACAAGAACTTAACTCATTACTTAACAAATTTTACCCCCAAATTAAACTAAATTTTGTTTTAAGTGGACAGTGCCAGTCCACTTACATTGGTGAGACCATGATGCAGTTAAAGGTGAGAATTTTTCAGCATAAGGGAATATCCTTTAGAACTAATAACCCCTATAGCTCCCCACCTTTCAGTTCAATTCGTAATCATTCTTTAGATAATAATCACCCAATTAAGGAAAAAAATTTCAAAATTTTGCAAACTTCAAACCAGTGTGATATTCGTTTATTAGAGCTATATACATTCATAAACAGTCTCCATCGCTCAATGAACAAGCAAGTTCATTTAACTTAGCTATTTTGGGTTAATAACTTATGATTTTCTATGATTTTTCCTTTTTCTTTATTATTTGTGAATTAGTTAGGTGACTTTATTAATTTAGGTATCCATAATACTTCTTATTTCTACTTAATTTGTTTAAAATTAGTCAAAATTAGGATATTGATAATGAATATTGAATTATTCGAAAGCTCTAGAAAAATAAAAGGATGGAAACTTTTTTTGTCGTCTCACTCGCTCTTCACTTCATAAATTTACTAAGATTTCCAAGAAGGAAGCCAATTACTGAAATTATATATAGTTTTTAATGTTTTTACATTTAACTAAATTAATAATTTGAACGTATTTTTATCTCCAAAATAATATTTAATGTGTATTTCTGGCACTGTTATCAATTCTAACAAACATCAGTGAAAATAAAAATTCTTATGATATTAATGATCAAAATCATCTTTTTAAAGAAATATTTTTATTTTTTAATTTCAATTTTACCATTCATGTGTGCTTAAAATAACTAAGAAATAAAAACTTGCTTTGCAATGAACTATGTTTGTTTGTTTGATTTAATTCCTTCTCCATGATAATTATCTCATAAAAAATCAATGAAGTGCTCAGCATGTTATAATTTTTAATATTGCAATGATAGTTTTAAAGTTAATATAAAATTAAAGCGGTATATAAAAGTTTACTTTTAAATTCATTTAATCTTCTTATGAATTAATTCTGCATACTGTTTTCATTATTTTTTTATTTTATATATTTTTCTTTTTACTGATGTTAACTTCATCTCAATATACACATATGAAATAACTGGATTTAACAACTGGAAATAACTTGGAAATAAATAATTTATTTTGAAATATTTACGTCTGTTATCATCGATTTGAATTGAATATAATTAATATTATTTTATCTTAATCAATTTTTCTATAATCAATAAGGATTATCATTATATATAGCAGACATTAGTTCAAACTCATATATTAGTTCAAAATTAGGTCAATTAATTCAAAAAGTAAGAAAGTCAATAGATAATATTCAGTTAATTATTTGTAAATAATATTGTATGATAAGTAAGACATATTAGTTGTGCTGATAGCTTGGTATACATTATCACAGGAGAAAATCTTCACAATTGTCAAAACATCACCGCAATTTACTAACTATATCAGTATAATATACCCATCGAATTATTGCTCCCAGAGAGCAATTTCTAAGTGTTGGCCATGAAAGTAGCAATGTATGTTCGTTAAATAGAAACATGAAAACACTTCACTGAATAATGATGTATAAAATTTCAATGGAATAGGGTAACATCATATCACAGGTAATGATAAGCAAATATGGTAAAAGACTTTCAGACAATATGGAAGTAAAAAATCTATTATTTATCACTTAAACTTTACTCACAGAAAAAAATACATAATTACTTCACTTATTTATTCTTTCGAACAAAGTTGAACATTTCGTTTTGAACCATATAATTTTGAAAAAAAAATTAAATAAAAAAGTAAAAATAGATAGTAAATTGTAATAATAATTCACAACTTTACTGTAATATTTACATATCTAGTAATTTAATATTTGAAAATAATATAATGAGTAATTCGAAATCTTTCTTCAACTTTACTATAAACTTGATCTAATTACCATTTTTAACTCAATTGAATGAACAATAATTTATCATAAAAATAAATCAACTATCTCAAAACCATCGAAATTACAAAGAACTAATAAAATTATCATAATATCTAACTACGAATAAAAGTGACTGGCCAAATGTATACTTTCTGAATGACCGTATGTGTATATACGAATGAATCTTTGGAATTGAGTCTTCAGATGTTTCTCAAGCCGGAAATTGGAGTCCAGAATACCCTTTGTCCTGGTAACTAACTGAGAACAGGTAGACGTACCTATTTGATCTATTACGTATATTGATCCATTTTCGTAAATTGCTCTGTTTTCGTAAATTGGAGTGCAAATATATTAAGTGTCATAACCCACAAAATACTGAATTTTAGGGCTTTCTTATTTTAACCATATCTCTTATTTTCGGCAATAATTTCAGAAGTAGCAACCCTAACTATTGTTTCCGGTGATATTTACATGAGTGCCAACCCTATTTCTTATTACGGCGATAGTTATAGAAGTACCTACCCTATCCCATTTTTATTGTGAGAGTTTCATGTGTACTAACTGTATCACTTATTCACGTTTATTGTTAAAGGATTTCCTACCCTATATCTCATTTCAGGTGATAGTTTAACGAGAACCAACCTTACTAGTATTTAAGGTTACAGTTACAGTTTTACTATTTGTATCTCATATTTCCGATGATATTTACGCGACTAGTAACTCTATCTCTCTTTACGTTGATAGTTACAGGAAAACCAACCCTATCTTGTATTTACTGTGATAGTTACAGGACTAACATCCCTAACTCTTATTTACCGTGATAGTTACAGGAGTACCAACTCAATCTCTTATTTACTGTGATAGTTACAGTTATTACAAACCTAACTCTTATTTACCGTGATAGTTACAGGAGTACCAACTACCAACCCATTCTCATATTTACGATGACTTTTACATGACCTTATTTGCTATTTAATATTATCAGTTAATTGAAGCAAGCTTCAATTATTTATTAGTATAATATACAAAAGATGTAAAACTAAAAATAATTATCTGCTGTTTAAGTTGCTTAACTGAAACAATCAGATATAAGCAACTCTGCCAGTTTTGACCCCTGATTTGTGGGTTAGGAATTGCCATCCAATTATTTTTATTTTGCATTTTCGATCTGATTGCATATATGGAACTTTTAATTTGCTAAATTGATTTTAATACCTATAGCTATCTATCAATTAATTTACGTGTAATTATCTATTCCCGAATATAGATACATTTTCAGTTATCTTTCATTTCTCCTTCTTGATAATGGTTTTGCTGTTCATCGTACATTATGATGTGTCAAGGAAATGCACCATAATTCACACATGGAATGTTTAAAAGATAGATATAAATACAATGTTGAGACTAACCATGATTGGAAATGATTTACAGCATGCATCACACTCAATGTAGTTGACTACGAGGATTAATATTCAGAAAATTAATATTTTCTTAAAAATATTACAATTCACTATATATTATTCATTAGTTTAAATATTTATATCATGGCAAGACCTTTGCCTTTATTTTGGTATACCATTCTATTATCTACAAACTAACAAACCAGATTGTTCCTCGTAGCCTGAATATTAAATAGTAGGAGAGTAAAAATTACAAAAACATTGCATGCTTCTTTCTCTTTTATTGTCAAGCATTTGAAAAAATTAGAGCGTGAGAGAGAAGCTACAAGATGTTGTTAGGAGTTATTTTGCTTACTGCAATGAATGAAAAATAAATAAATATGAATTATATATATTCTATAGAGATTAAATCATTATAATGTTTCATACCATCCTGATAATATTTGTTCATTATTTTGATATTTGAAACTAATATGATTAGTAATTCGAAATTGTTCTTCAATTTTAGTATTAACCTTATTAATCACCATTTTAGGTACATGAAATTAATGAAAATACTAAAAAACCAACATAGATATCACAAAACTTTCAGAATTTTCATAACACAAACAAAATATGAAAGAAGTGTCTTCTGTCAACGAATGCAAATGAATGATTCAAATCGTTTGAATTACACTCCAATCGTAATTTAATCTAAATTTTTAACACTTATAGTTGGAAATAGAAAAACAATAAACATTTACTTTAATCGACTATAATAGACGATCATCGTAAAATATATTTTCCAACTGGGCGAATTGAGTCTTCAGACGTTTGTAAAGCCGGAAATTGAACTCAAGAACATTTTCTCCTGACACGTCCACTGTCCAGTGTCCACCTTGATAGGTGACCGAGTTCTGGGCTAAAGTATCTTCTAGAAAGTAATATATAACTAAAATATCTGTATTTGTGTATTTTGATATATTTGTGAAGTATATTGATCTTATAATGTGTGTCGTTAATCTACTTCCAAATATTAATTGTTTTTCAGATAGAGGGATCTATAATTTATTTGCACCAATCAATCTATTTTATCTTTTATTTTAAATATTTTTTGTTGCTTAACGTTCACTGATGTGTCAGCTTTATTATGAAGCTGCAGATATATACAATGTTAAACTTAACCATATTTGAAAGCGATCTACTGCATGTATTGCATTTCATTTCAATGGTCTATGAATATTAAAAATCTCAAGATTGTAAATGTTTCCATACAAACAGGAGCATTAAAATTTACTAGATAACGAATATCCACATTCATTAGTACATAAATAATATATGTTGGCCAAACCCCTGCCTACATTCTGGTGTATTCATGTAATATCTACAAAATAAAACTAGATTGTTCTTCGTAGCCTGAATATTTAATAGTAGCGGAGTAAACACTAATGAAAAATATCTCAGACATTGCATGTAGCTTCCTCTTTTAATGTAAAGCATTTGTATAAATAAGAGAAGCTACGAGATGTTCTTAGGAGTTGTTTTGCTTTCTGTACAGTCAATAAGAAGTGTAGGTGTAACTATTTTTTCTAAGTCTACCATTTCAATACTTCCAAAAATAAATTTTATTAATTGTAATACTTGGATTTTAAAATAGTCTGAGTTCATTCATAAGGAGAGAGAAATAGAAGTTTAAAGACTTTATCTCCTCCATCACAGGTGAACAATCTCCCTATGCAAGATAATCCAATAAGTGAACTCAATTTCTTAAAGGATATTCGTCTCCCAAGACAGAAATTGAGAATTCATCACACACACTATTTCTAATTCATTTACCTTGCAAATGTTCCGTTGAAATCGAGTGAGGTGGTTAATAATTGTCTAGAAATTTATTAATTTATTAATTTATGATTAAAACTTTGAGATTATCTTTTACATTTTAATATATGTACTTTCTAGTGAGTAGGTGAATAATTGTCTTCAAATTGATTAATTGATAAGCTTATGGTTATTATTATATTAATTCTAAGCACAGAACTTTGATATTATCTTTTACATTCTAATATGTATATCTTATTGACAAAGAAATAAAACTATTAATTTGTTGAACCCTCAGAGTGAGAATGAAACCTTGGAAAAGATGTTGCTGGAAAACCAAGGTTTGAATCCCAATTTGCGTTTTTAATTTTTCATATATGTAACTGAATTATATGTTTTCTATTCAATAAATTATAATTATATTATTTCAAATTGGCTCACTAGTCACTACATTTCAGTTGTCTTCATACTATTAGTTTTCTCATTATTTTTCCGTGAATTATGATATTCCATTATTTTTATATACTCATGTAGTTTTCAAATTAGTTTCTTTTTAATTGGTTTCTTCCAAACCATCTTATTTTCTGATGTTTAGGTCTTCCCATTCTCATTCGGAGTTGTAACGAATTACTTTCAACTTCCACATTTGTAACCAATAAGACAAATTAAATTCTGACAACTTCTTCCAGTGAGCTATAAGGATTAATTAACTATGAGCGCTATTGAAGCAACATAAATAATTCCGAATCAAAATGTACGAATTAATAATATTCCATCACCAGTGATTAAGGAAGGAATCTAGAGAAATAATTAATAAATATAATGATGAATATCAAAAAGTTAGACACAAATGAGAAAATCTGAATAAAAACAAAAGTTTTCTATTTTCTTTAACATTTTGTTGAAAAGATTACATTTGAATATTGTAATAAAAAAAATTGCCAGAACTATCAACTAACTTCAGTTTTTCCCACAGTCTAATCTCTAATCTGTGTCTATATTCTGATCATAACAACAAAACATTAGAGTAACTGAGTGTCACCCGAGGGAAAATGTCTATTTCGTAATTAGATTATATATATAATTATCATCACATAATATATAATTTTTTCACATTATACATACTGGTTCTTCAGCTTGAAATTAGCAATTACATAAATATACCAATTGACATGAAAATTATATAATAATGTCTGTTTCATCCTCCGAAACAAATTATAGGTTTCCATTTTCCACGTGATTTAAACTTTACAGCAGAATAGACGTGTTAATCATACCATTCATCAATGGATTTCTTTATTACTATTCTTGACAAAGTAATGTTCATCGATGAGTATAAAATAACTGTTAAAAATGTTGGCATTCTGTAGAGATGAAAATATTTCAATCATATAAGATATCTGTTTTATTGATAGTATAAATAATTGTTAACTGAAAGCAAGTGTAAAGAGAGTATTTAATTCCCTTTTTTAAGAAGACTAAACAGGAAAATAATGAGGAGGCGTCACGAACTTGTGACGAATTATTTCAAGTCTCAGCTTGTCTTCTCTGCATTATTATTTATTTAGGTTTGGTTGTCAAATGAAACAGTAAAAAAATTGAAATAAGAACAGTTTAAATCTAGTTCGCACGCATCAGTGTTTTATAAGTGACGTGTGTTATCAATACTTCGATGCCCCTGAAGATATGTATCGTTACTTGAAATTATACCGACACGATTACATACATGGAGCTCAGTTCCGTATTTTCTCATTGCTTAAAAAACAATGATAATCACTGTGAGGAAACGCGACAGATTGAACATTGATGTGTGTGAACAATCCTTTATTCTATGAAAAGTGTATATAACCTGTCGAATTCAAAAGTATTTTTCCTTCCTGAGCTTTCGTTCTGAATACATCAAAGTAAAGCTTTACACCCTTCAGAAAAGAAACATGAAAAGTCTTTGACTCGCTATATTAGATACGGATTTTAAAGAATGGTATAGAAAATTGTATGAAGATTGTTTTTGTGTTGATAAACTGGAAGAAAATTACACGTTATAGAAAATATAATAGGAACAATATTTAGTAGAACAGAAATAGACATCTCTTCTCAATCGAAAATATTGCATAACGTAGTAAATAACCTACAGATAGAAATATATTTTTTATATTGACTATAAATAAACGTATTTTTACCATAGTTCAATGATTCCAAAAATACAGCATGTGACATCGATTCTTGAAATATGAAACATTAGTAAGTCACAAAGAGTTTTCATGTTATACTAGAGACAGCGAGCTGTTCAGTGATACCAGGACGGTCTTAAAATGGATTTTGCAGCCAATATTTCTTCAGTGCCAAGTGGTGAGTCAGTGGTCAAAATGATATCGCGTATTTCGGTACGCTAAAATCCTTATTTGTGGGTCAAGTGACTGGCAATCTAGCGTCAGTTTAATGGAGAAATGGTATAACTGAAACAAAATTTAATGGAGAAATTATATAAATGAAACTAAATAAGGTTTTACACCGTTTTCATTAGTGTCCTGCAATCGCTGCAACACTACCTCTCTCTAGAGTAGTTTATCATTCATAACTCTATGTTCAGTGCCCAAAGTGATGCAATAGGAGAGGGGTGTATACAGCTCGCTCCGTCAGGTGTATATTATTTGCAATGATGATTAATTATATCAATATTTTTTAAAATTCTTAAGGTTTTCAAACACATTTATTTATTATTCTGAATTTATTTCAATGTGGTATCACGAGTACAAAAGGGATCACGAATTTTGAATTTATTTCAATGTGGTATCACGAGTACAAAAACATTAAGATAAAATAAATGATCTTCCAAATGCAGTTGAAGAATTTCAAGAATATCTTTTCTAGCTATACTACCACATGTTGAGAGAAAAAATACAGCACCTCCTGTGATTAGATAGAGTGAATATTATAAACTCATAGACGTAATGTTATACACAGCAGTCTATCACGTGACCCCAAAATAGGTTGCACCCATAGAGTTATGATAAACTACTGGTAGAGAGAGGAAGTGTTGCAGCGATTGCAGGACCCTAATGAAAACGGTGTAAAACCTTATTTAGTTTCATTTATAAAATTTCTCCATTAAATTTTGTTTCAGTTATATCATTTCTCCATTAAACTGACGCTAAATTTCCCAATCACGTGACCCAAAAATAAGGATTTTAGCTTCCCGGAAGACGCGATATTATTTTGGCCACAGACTCACCACTTAGTTGCACCCAAAGAGTTTTCCTAAAGGTACGTTTTGCATGCAGCGATTTTAATTGCGATTATTGCAAAGCTCTAGTCCAATGTTATTCCTATGGAGCTGTTTTGCAACTAGCGATTACCGCTGAGCTATAATCCAATGTATTCCTATTGCTGGATGATCAATGCTGAGCGATGATCGCAACAATCGTTGCATGCAAAATGTAACTTAAGACGAGTTAAAATGTTGCAACTGGCTCACCACTTGGTGAGTCACCCTGACTCAAATACATCATTTCAGTATCCTATGTACGACAAACAACAAAGTGATTTGTCAATAAATATTTCAACCAAATTTAATTAGCGGTGATTTCCCAATTAATTTCTTTCATATATATGATCTCTGTAATTAGACTCATTTCAATTTCTAATTAAATCAAAGCAACGGAATTAATTGTTGAAATAGAATGTATTGACAAGAACACAAAGATTTCATTTGTTATTAAAATGTTTAATCTGATTTGTACTGGAGTAGTCAAACTGATGTGAAAATTATAAAAATACAGTTCGACTGTACAATGCAGTAACTTTAGAAATTCATTCGACTTCAAAATACATTAAATAGAGATATTCCAAATTCATACGTCTGAAAAAAAAATATATATCCCAATATTTCTAATATATTTCAATTTAAGAAAGTAATGTGTAATTTGATAGTTCAATGTTGAATTGTAGGACATAATTTATTAGATTCCAATTTCGTGTTAGTCTAACGTTTCTTCAAACAATCAAAATAGCGAAATGATATAATCCATCACCCTCATCTCCTCGTTAATATTATGTAAAGAAAACTCAAAGAAATAGTGATTTTGTGTGAAGAAGTCCATTAGTGAATTTGTTTTCTTATGTCATCATATAACAGGAACATTGAAGGAAAGAATCACTTTACTACTGAAAGAAAAACTAATCGAATTATTCTTTGCTCCGGAATGGATTTATTTAATAAATCTGCATTGGCTTCATTTTGGTCCCAGGCATTAATATATATTCAACATATCATTGAATAATGTTTCTTGGTTAACATCGTTCCAATAAGATTACAACATTTCTAGCATTGGGACAATGGTGATATGTGAAACAGTGTTATCAGTGATACATTGTTTTTTGAACAATTGAGTTTATACTCTCATAAGTTAACAGATTTAATTAGTTTTCACAGAAATTCGAACTAAGTATATTTTTTGTCTAAATTTTGTGCACTGGTTACATCACAATTGGTTTAATGGCAATTAATATCAAACATACTAAATTCGAAGCAAATAATAATATATATCTCATTCCATTTGTTTGCCGTATATTCTTCCATATTGGTTGATAATACGAACGAGAATGCTAGTAGAAAGATCCAAATTATAATCTGTTTTCATGTAATATAAATAATAAATTCATTATCGTGTGCAATAATATTCGTGGATTACAATCCAATTATTATAATTTTCACTTTCCAATCACGTTTTTCCTATTTCTATAGAATATGATTCATTTAATTGCACACAATACTTTGAATAATAGAGTCAGTGATATATAACTTTGATACGTCATTATTTGACACGCACGCAACGTGTTATATTTCATGTACGAGACACTCTGTCAAAAGTAAGTAATGATAAATATCTCCTTTTATATTAATCTAAACTTGAGCAGTGAAAATATTGCCAATCTTTCAGGTTATTTGAACGCCTTCCAGTTCTCCGATACGTGAAAAGTGTAACAAATTGAGTGAATGGAGATGATAATGTGAAGCCAGATGTGACTTCCATTCAATTGCTGGAAAAGAAAACATTTAGAGGATGGATGAGGTGATACAGCTGAGAAGATGGCATCATTATGTAATACTGATATTGACTTAAAAAAACATTTAGACGATGAAAGAGGTGATGCAGAAGAGAAGATTACATCATTATGTACTGCTGATATTTACTAAAAGAAACATTTAGATGATGAAAGAGGTGATGAAGCTGAGAATATGACATCATTATGTGCTGCTGATATTTACGAAAAGAAACATTTAGACGATGGAAGAGATGATGCAGCTGAGAAGATGTCATCATTATGTACTGTTGATATTTACTAAAAGAAACGTTTAGACGTTGAATGAGGTGATACCGCTGAGAAGAGGTATACTGTATGTATTGTATACTGCTGTTATTTACAAAAAAAAATTGGTGAAGTGGGATAATGATTTCTTATCAATAGCTGGGAAGATGTTTTCATTATCTACTGCTGTTATTTACCAAAAAAAAATTTGGTGAAGTGGGATGATGATTTCTTAGTAATAATATGTTTTGGTGAACTATGGATGCTAGTGAAATTTGGATTGCTTCTAAGAGACACTCTTAATATATATAAATAATATATTTAAGGGGGTCAACCCATCGATGTTGGTGCAAATTATCGAATTCCTTTTTATTGCTGAAAAAGAGTCTTTAAGTAGTAGACATTCATGTCCCAATTTATTGTGAGGGTACAACAACTTGAACCACCCCCTAGGAGGGTACAAAAGGGAAGGGGGCGAATGAGGATACAATATCATGATTTTTTAACTATTTTATTTTTGAACCAATCGTTCAAAAATTCTTACATTATTCGTAACTTCGCAAAAGAAACACATTTTGTTCGTGTAACTTTATCGATTTTGGCTTTAGTTTTCGAAAGAATGTAGTTTTTCAATTCAAAATTATTTTTTACAAATTTCAAAAGACGAGAAGTGTATGATTGTATATGCTAGAATGAAGACGAAAGCAGTTTTAGAGTCCTTGAAACATTTCGAACACATATATTGAGGGATTTTTCAAATTTCCATCTGTTTTTTCTTTTATGAGCATTTTTTGATGGCTAACTAAAATTTTCGAATAAAATCCAAAATGGTCGATTTTGAACTGCGATAAAGAGAGAACTAAGAAGAAATTTTGATAAAGCAATCTATAGGTAGACTAAAAATGTCTTTGGTTTTCTTATAGCGTGAAAACTCATTGTTTTCTCGTCTTCTTAGTTGGGAAATACTATTCAATTTTTTTTACAAATTTCAACAGACGATAAGTGTATAGGCTAGAATGAAAACGAAAACAGTTTTAGAAACCTTCAAACATTTTCAACAAATCAAAAGAGGGCTTCCTCAAATTTCTTCCTCGTTCTATTTTTATCGCAGTACAAAATCGAAAAATTGGATTTTTTTGAAAACTTTAGTTACTCATCAAAAAAATTCTAATTTAAAAACTGGAAGAAAATTTGAAGAACCTCTCTTTAGATTTATTGGAAATGTTTCAAGGATTCGAAAACTGTCTTCGTTTTCATTATTCACTCCTACACTTCTCCTCTTTTGAAATTTGTAAAAAGAATTATTTTTAGATTTAAAAACATCATTTTTTTCGAACAGTAAGGCAAAAATCGAAAAAGTTATATGAATAAAATGTTTTTTTTTGCGAAGTTACGTATAGCATACAAATTTCAAAATGATTGGCCCAAAAATATATAAAAAAATTCAAAACTTTTTTATTAATGAAGCTACGATTCTGAAACTTGATACCCAACTACCCATATGTAAAATTGAATTCCCTATCGTATTTGTTCGTGGTATTTTTTAAATTCGACCCATAGAAAACGAGTTATCCAAATTTAGAACGAATTTCCACCCTTTTTCAAAGAGCCTAAGGTGTTTACAATTTTGAAAAACCTACAGCATTGGGGCTATTTGCATTCGATTCTCAAAGAGATTTTCTAGAAAACTGTGGCAATGGAAATTAGATTTACGGATTGGTTTTCGGAATAAAAAAAAAATTCGTAAAAGAATTCAAAATTTAATATTTCTAATAATCGATCGCAAAAAACCTCAATACCATAGCATCAAAACTGTAAATGCCTTAGGCTTTTGAAAACGAAAATTTGTAGCTTTTTTGAACTGATAGAATATCCTATTCAAAGTTTGATATTTTGACACGTTGCACTCTGCTCGTATGAGGTGTAGCGGGTAACTGAGACATATTTCTTTGCCTACTTTAGTGTGTGTGCCATTAGTGGCACGTTAGATACCAGATAAGCGAGATAATTAATTACTACGAATTATAATTGGCTGAGAGATCGTTTTTAGAGTGCATATTGATTCCTTAACCCTCGCGAAGCAACTTCTCTTTTTCCCTCTCCCCAGGGTGTAAGAGTTACACTTGAGCTCTGATATTTTGCACACACTATTAGAAGGGTATGAAACAATTATTTGCACACTAATTTTTTTTAAATTATGCTATTTTTGTTCGGGAACAGTCCCCTTAAACATATCAAATATCTACTTATAATATTATATTCAATATATTTTCCATTGGTAATAATAAAATCATTGAAAGGGCTATAAACATTTAAATATATTTCTATGACGACTCATTCTTATTCAGTGAGAAAAAAGTTATTCGTTCCACATGACGGAGCACTTTCCTTCACTACCAGTACACATTATATCATATTGTGAGAAATACGATGAAATATATCACTTATTTTGATACACAACTTAGAGGCTGGTAAATATATTACCAGGCAGTGATTTGAAGAATATTCTATTCTGGTTTTCATGGGATCTATAATATATTTAACAATTCGAATGTGAACAAAATGTATAAAGAAAAATTGTGCTAAGTGATCTGTTATCCGAGAAAATGTTCCACGGATATATTTTCATTCAACCTTTTATAAATGGAATTTTGGAGGTAATATTTAACAGTTGAATAATCTTTTACTTATCTTCTTTTTAAATGTTATATATTAGGATATTTTACAGGATAAAAAAAAGAAAAATGTGTATCCCACAATAAATATATAGATAATTTATAAGATAGTAAATATAATTAATTATATTATATATAAGTATATATGGAATTAAAAGTAATTTCATCATATTTACGTAGTTATAAGTAATTTTTTATTGTTTTCTTTATAATCTAATATTAAAAAAAATTGAAAAAGTAAGCAACCGTTGATTCGTATATGATCATACATGTTTCATTATGTACTTATTTCAAGGCTTAGCTGTATGCTTTTCGTTTGTAACATAAAAAAAAAAAATTTTAAAGTCTAACAAATAATTCCATCGCTAATTCATATACATTAGAATATTATGAACATTAGGGAACTCCGAGTTATCAGCCATTGCCACATTTCGATCATATAATATATTTATCTATATAATCAATATTTAACTTTAATTTTAATGTGTTCCTTTAATAAATGCTTGTATCTTGGATACCAATTGAAGAAAGAGTTCACTAATCAATATTCTATGTATATCGTTTTCTTTTTATAACTGAAAAATTTTAACAGTCCAGTAATACCTCAGGCATTAGTGAGTGGTGTATCAGTCACACAAATTCATCATAATTATTTATTTTTTTCTTTATAATAACAGATATATATGCTTCCTTCAATAATTAAAAAGCAAATATTTCATCAAATTTAAATATTATGATATTATATTCGAGTGGTAAGTAAAGAAAACTAATGAGAAAATACAAAACTTTCAGATGAAAACAAGAGTAAAAGAAACAACAGTTTTATGTAACATGCCCCCAATACATGGAAAATATTGTGGGAGAGATAAATTAAAAAGAACACTGCTTACTGAGATATTATGTACCAACTTTAATAAAGTAAAAATATTTCCATACGAAATATCATAACAAAGAGTAGACATCCATTAAAAAATACCATTATATAATTAGTATTCTTTACCAACAGATATACTCCAAGAGCACGATAAGCTTGGAATAATTGGCAGGGGTCACGTTCTGCGGAATTTCAGTAATGTTTCGTGCACGGAATTACTATCTTTAATCATTTAGTTAAACAATGGAATATTATGTAACTCTAGGGATGATTTTATGGCAGTATGTTAGATGATACGGATATACAGAGACGTTCAATAGAAAAATAAGAACAAATGTGCTCTCATTATTATTTAATTGTGTCAGTAAACACTGTATTTTATTAAATTCATTCTTGTTACTATCATTAAATTAGATATAGTGTTATCAATTAAATAATAGTGCGTTCTTTTTAAAACCATTATGCACAGTGATTTATTACAGGAAATTACGGATATTTTTGCTTTTTGGCTGTTTGTTCAGGTATGAAATTTCTTATAATTGAAGTTGTAACTATGGAAGAGGGTATTCGATAAATGTATCTAAGTTTCTTAGCATATTCTGTCTAATACATCCTCTTAAATTCGCGCAAGACCCCAAAAATCCCCAAAACCAACTACAGGAGAAGCATATTAATTATTAAATCTTCAATTGTTATCAGTAGTAGCAATTAAATACAATGTATATCACAACATAATCGTCAGTCTTATCATAATTCTTCTACAACATAGGGTCGGACGTGGTATCACTGCGCAAACCCATTTAATGGGGTATCACTTCACACCCATTATAATTTTAAAACCACTTGTTTTACCTAAATCTGATTACACCCTCATTTCAAGCATCCTCTTTTCTCCCATAAACATCATGATGCACATTTATCCTCTTAGTATTTTTAGAGCTGAGTCACGATATATGTACATCGTGCACTCAGAACGATCTGAAAAAAGTTGCGCTGGTGATTTTTGTATTCCGCAGTCTCTCCAATAACTCTTTTACTAATATTTATAGATTCACATTGTTTTAACATGTTAGCACAAACAATAACAGTTACATTATGTCAAATTTTCAACTTCTCAGATTCAACGGTTTTCCTGCCACAACCGTGCGTAGTGATACCCCAAGATAATTTAGAGGTAGAGGGGTATCACTGCGCATCATTAATAACCATATTTGTATTTAAATAAATATAAAAAATATGAGTTTTTAGCTCTTAATAAAGGCATAAATATTTAATAAGGTGTTATTTAATTATAAATTTGATTATAACAATAAACTTACGATCGTAGTAGCTATGCAACTTGATGTGGGGGTATTACAATAGGGAGAGTGGGTATTTAGGGGAGAGGGAGATGAGAGGTTTTTGAATTAAATATTGATAAAATAATAAACGTACGATCGTATTATATTACTTGATATAAGTAGTTATCTAGTTGCGTAAAATTTATATGTTAAATTTGTTGCAGATTCATTAAATATGTGTTTAAAAAGCAAGGGACAAGTAGATTGGGGTTGCATGTAGATAGGGAAACACATATGTTTAGATGATGTTTTTAGTACCTTTAGTTTTCGAGTAAATACAGAGTTTACGGGATTGTGCGCAGTGATACCCCGTCCGACCCTACCTGCTTTTTCAATTCGGGATATTGTTAATAATTCCAATCTACCAGCCTGCAATACCCATGGTTATTTATTATGTTTATTTTCAATTGATTTAAAACCTGATAATGGATAAACAAATTAATGCTTATTCGTAATGATTTCATTTTGTACAACTAGAAGCTTTTTATCTTCTAGGTAACACTTGATAAAAAAAATGATGATTTTATTCTGCATGAATTTAAATTGCATTCCATTTTAATTGAGATAAGTAGAGAATATTTAAAGATTTTATTTTGTACATTATTTCTTTTGATTGCATTGTGAATCCAAAATTAAATTCAGATTACATTTTTATATATTCAAATTGAAGATGCCATTCAACTTACCTTATTTATTTTAATATTAATTAATGTAAATTCAAGCTAAATTCCAAATGCATATTCTGCCTTTCATCATTATTTATTCAAGAGTTTCCCCACGTGTGTATTAGATTCATTACATGTATGTGTATATATTTAAACACGTTTCTTAGAGAAGTGAGATGAACTACATTTTTAAAAGTTTTTGATGTTTTTTTTTCTGAATGTTGAAAGGATTCCAAAAGATTCGGAAATCTTTATAACACATAAAACTACAATTAACTAAATGAATTTCACAATTATCTACATGACATCACTGTTCGCAAATAGAGAAGTAATTCCAAACTAATCTTACATGCTGTTTATATGTATTGATCAATAGTAAATTGCATTGAAGGACATATGCTGAAGTTAAGCGGCTTACAGAGGGACATCGAATTGGTTAATATTTTATGCCATGATTTGAAGGATATTAATTATTAATATCAGATGGTTGAGGTAAAAAATATAGATGATTATTATACGAATGTATTTCTAGTAAATAGCTATTCATTTTCTATTCATTTGTATTTCGTTTGAATTATCCATAAATAGATTATTTTTTCATCAAATTATTTATAAAATAGAATCTTGATTCAAATAAATGTATTACTCCCTTTTTATAGTATGAAGTTGAGTTTGGTCATTCCTAGAAATGAAACTATTTATTTTTTTGTATTCGTTTATAATAAAATATAAAATTACGCGTTCATTGAGTTCAGTGAAATAATTACGGTATCCTTATTCCTCGTCCTGCCTTTAATTATATAAAACTGTATAATTAAGAATAATTAATCCATTTCAACCATACAAAATTTTTCAGTAGTTAGATATGACTACGTATAAGTTCCTTTGCCAATAGGGGACAATGTTGCCCATAGAAGGAAGGCTAGATGGCCCATTACCTTCCGCACACCCTCAACCTTCCACTTCCAGGAAGAGAAAAATAAACACAATTTACAATAGTCTCCATCCGGAAAATGTAAATCGAAAAAACAAATATAACTATACATAATAAATCTACTTTCATAGTTGCATTTAATTGTTTATATAGCTTGAGCTGCTCCTGTATGGAATTTGATGTAGTTGAAGAAAAAATATTGAAGAGGATCTGTCCAACTACGGAAAGTTATGGCAACAAACCATGCAAGGTTTGTTCACATCGTAACATCTCCCATTTTGAAATATCGATATGCGACATCACTTACTGATTCGCTTTCTGTTCATCAGCAATTCCTATGCCTTCCAATGCATTTCCACATTCAAACGAAATTTCTCAAATGTTATTAGGCCAAATTTTCACTCTTGCGCATTCGTAACATCAGAGAGATAGTGCCACAGAGGACTAGAAAGTGGATTGGTGTTGTTACTTCACTCAAGAGAAAGATCGAGTGAATTGTGAATAATATTTTAACCACGTTATCGGAAAATTTGAAAGAATTTTTCGATTCTATTCATACATTTGCAGATATGGATATTCTGTGAATGCTGCTATGCGTGTAATAAATAGTATGTGTATGTTCTTGAATTTACGAACATATCAAATTATCTTTAATTTTTATCAATTTGTATTTCTCAAAATTTTAATTTGCAATGTTTGAAAACTGCTCCGTATTACTTTTCGTGGCATTTGTAACATTTTGAACTCTGTATAAAAGATCATTACGATCGATATTTGATACACAAGGCAAGAAACAGGTATAGGCGAGTAATATAGACGAGTAATATTCATAATACTTACTTTATATACAATATTTCAGGAATATCAAAATGTCCAAAAATGCTTCGTTAATACGTTAATTTTTTCATACACACAGGGAATTTTCAATAATAACCAACATTGTTTCATAAAAACAGAAATTATCAAAACTGTTGCTTAGTTAAGAAGAGGTACTTTTCACAAATACCTATTTTCCATACATAAAAATAATTATAGGAACATTTAACATAATAAAAACTATATTAAAATGTTACTAAGTGTACATTAAATGTCTGTTGTTTAATGTTATCTTAAAAATAAAGCAGATTGGATTATTTAGGTTTTATTGAAGAATGATTTGTTTTAAGTGAAATTCTCCAGGAAAGTTAAAAAAAATATTTTTAGTGTATACATGTGAAACTTCCATTATAGCCATATATAATTTATTGTCTTGAAGAGAACTACTCTGGATAGAGAAGAACTTTTTTTTAGTTTTCAATTATCAACGAGTATCAGTAATAACTGTGATGGAAGTCCAGGATTCGAGTGCCGATGAAGAATCTGAAATAACTATTTTATTAATGGGGTTGACTTTCTATTGATTTTCTATTCACGTTAATTAAAATATTGAATGCTTCATATTACTTTGCTATGAGTGCAATTAAGTCATAGTCATTATGCAGAAATCTTTTTCTTTTAGTTGCATCATAGTGTGTACTACACAGTACACATGTATGCCTTGAATACACTAGTTATACTTTCACATTAGTAAATATCACTGCAGATTGCCCATGTGTGTAGCTTAGCACGCCTACTGGGGAAGGTGCCGTCAGCCAACTAGCTGAGTATTCGAGAATGGCTTATTTGAATATAATAATAATACAGTATACATAAACATCTATCATCAAAAATTGACTTGATGTATCTGCTAGAATTTTCTTACACATTGTCTTAATGTATCAGGCTATGCCTAGAGTGATTTTTAAACAAATTCATCAAATATCTTCAAAAATATAAGAGAATCAATGCAAGTGGGCATTCGCCTGCCCAACCGTGAATCTACTGTACCTGAAAGTCACGTGCAGGATAGGGTTAATTGGAATGTAATGATATCATTTGATGAGGAAATAAAACTGCTAATAATATTTGAATTAAATAATGAAATTAATTATTAATACTAATTATTTCGTATCATTCGCATGTGCCGTGTATTTTAATGAAGTAGAAAATACTGGTGATGAGTGTTTCGAAATAAAAGTGTGGGTGCTCAAAAAAAAACTTGGATATTATCTATATCTGTTCTATAATTTCAATAGAAAGATTTTGTAACTTCAGAATACAAATATAAAATGACCTGGAGTTAAACTTGAGAATAACATCCGATATTTAACTTCTGCAAAGAAAACTTTGTACGCTTTCAAAACAATATCGAAATTTGAGGAAGAACTTGTTTCAACTTTTTCCTTTCATCATATACATAGAACAAACAAAACACATGAATATTTTTATGCACTTTTCCTGTTTTATTTCAATATATATTATCTATAGAGTTGAAGAATTTCATTATTTATAGGTTTTGATATATCTTTATTTCCTTTATAATTTAAAAACTGAACTATACAATCTGAGAAATCCGATTTTTTGATATATAGGTAATTAGTAATTACATTATGTGATGCAAAAATTAGATGCATTTATACATATAAATCAATTGAATAGATAAAAGATCAAAGAATCAATATAATAAGATGTTTTTATTGTACTGTACATAAGTCCTTTACCGACATACGCGAGTTGAGTAGTGACACTTTTCAAACTCTTAGAGAGGTTCTTTATACTATTTGCAGCTTAAATCGCGTTGCACTTTATTCAAACGAGTATTTACAAGATGATATCGCAGTTTATTTCTTCAACAGGTATAGTTTTTTCATATTTGCGATAATCCACCAATCCTATAAAAGAAAATCAGTCTCTCAAAATTACTCCTTGAGTGAAGATTAAAATCCTAAGATGTGATATTTCAGTGGCATAAATATACATGATATATCGAAACTTAGGATAAGGATATGAGGATTTACGTTCAAGAGGAAATATAAAATGCGATATGACCCGATGACTTTTGAAATATACAGCCTGTGAATAACAAAAACTATGTTTCTTATTAGAATTTAGCCCTATCATTGAAGATTTTTTATAGCTGTTTGTGGTTTGTCATTTTTCCTTTGATTTTTAACACATTATATATTCACGGTGTGATGGTAAAGAAGATTCCATGTTTCAATTTAGATAATTTATGAGAAGGTGAACTAAGATTATATAATAAAAGAAATTATAATTATAAAATACATTTTTTATGCAATATTTCTTCAACAGAATTAGTATAACATATATAGATAACTATTTTCAGACTCAAATTTTAAAATATTATTATCTTTTAGTTTATCAATTAAACGTGGTTGATCAATCTATCAATTAAATCTTGTTGATAAAAATCTTTTTGATTTTAGGAATTCAGTTTTCAAAAAAACGTACGAGCTGAATTTTTAATTCATCCTCGTATATTATTTATTGGTATATAATTCAATTTGAAATAGAATTTACTGGCGCTCGAATTACTGAAGATGAGTCTTCTGAATATACTCATAATTTCCTCCAACCTTTATATTCTTTTAAAACATTTTTAGGTTTTTTTGATAAAAGGAGACCAAATTATTCGTGTTACGGAGCTTGCAGCGTATAATTATTGCATATTTTATTTATTCCGTATATATTTATTCTCGAAGCATATTATCATTTTGTTTGAATCTCTTGAAAATTACATACTTTATATTTATGTGAAGGGAAACATGATATTCGCAGAAGGAAAATTTAATCGCCAGATTGTCTAATATACATATATTGTCCAATACTATAAATTTTGGAATATTTTTTTAAGAATATATCGATAATTATGATACAATTTCAGTATTTTTCTATAACTAAAATTACAAATATTTTGCAATAACATCATTCAATGCAATAACTTCACTTAATAATCTATTCAAAGAACATTATATATGATTATTTGAAGTCTGAAAATGTTTAAATGTCTCACATTGAAAATCGTACTCTTAGATATCATATATACAATATTCTCATGCATACTAAAACGTATGCATGTTGTCCTTCTTAATTGTTTTGCTTGACTGTTCGAAACAACAATCAACTTAACTCTAAGAGAATTATAACATTTAACTCATTTGGAAGTTGCATAACTACTTTACGAAATTTCCAAATGCACTACAATAATTACCATTAATAAATTACCAATGAATCTAACATTAATTAACTGCAATTAATTATCAGATATACGTATTACAAGATTTAAAAGCATATGTGTTACAATAAATATACTCTTGTTACATTTAATTTACTGAGACCGAAGTAATAATTAAAAATCAATTCATACAATTATATTGTCGTAGATAGCATCAAAATTACACAATTACAAAGAGTGAAAAAATTACTAACAGAAAAAAATTTAATGAATGAAAGAATTACAAAGAAGGAAATATTTTGAAAGAGGTGAAACAAATCAAAAAAGGGAAATATATACAAAGGGAGAATATTACACAATTACAAAGAATATATCTTTTGTCTGATTGTGCAATCATTTCCAAAAGAGGATATAATGAGTCTATCAATAACTTCAGCAGTTCTCTACTTGGTTATGCTACATAAAATAATTAGCAGAATCACCAAAGATTTGAGAGTCTTACCCAATACTTAAAAGACTCTGCCTATTTCGTGATTGTCGAATGGTGATTCCATTTTGGTAGTCAAGTGTTATGACACCGAGAGATATCAGCTCTAACAATTGAAATGGTATTGCGAACCTATTAAATGGGCAGTTAACATAATTGTATGGAGCAGTGTTACTTGGTATCTAAAATCTAAGGAGCAAGCTGTATCAAAAATTGAACATCAACTTTCAATGATTGCATAGGTAACACATTATTATTAGTACATGACCACGATTACCATTAATTAATGTATATTTCCTATTCTAAATTTTTTTTAAATATAAGAATTATAAAATTAATCGTTTTTTGTTTGAATATAAGCCGTTTCTATAATATAAATTATAGAATTTTTGTTTTCTATTATTGATTGGTCAAAAGAATAGGACACTTAATATGACTCATAGTACTCGGAAAATGGATTTCAATATAGATCTTGATAGGTCGGATTGGTTTACGAGCTCTTTTAACGCTCTACTTTTCTAGTACTGTATGTGTCCAGCGATTAAGAGGTTACCACAGTCAATTCAAATGTTCGTAATACTAATATGCTAATCAAGTAATTTACTTGTTACATAAAAATTAAATACCATAGAGATCATTGCAATAAATGGAACACACTGAAAATATTCAATCTCTAAACTCGAAGATAAAGAGTCTATACTAATGCTGCAATAAATCTAAAATCTAATAGAGCCTATGTAAAATAGACGCTATATATTTATATATACGTTATAAAATTAAAGTTGTTAACACGTTCCTCGCGTATTTACCCACAGGAAGGTCTTGCTTAGTCTCTCTCCATTTGACCCACAGATGGGTCAAATGAATTTTCAATTAATAGTTGCGCTATGATCCATCAATTGATCAGCATTTTCATTGAATTATAAGTCTAGAGTAGTATATTAACAACTAAAACACTTTATATTTTCCCAAGCAATGTATCAAACACCACTGCTTAATTAAATAAACAATAAAATTCTTCAACGTTGACGTCATACGCTGGGAAAGTGTTAATAGATATTTCCTATAAATTGACACTAATAAAGCGATAGTTCTGAAATGAAAACATTGTGAGAGAAAATAGCTATGTGTTCTCTAGTTCCTTCCTTAATTTGTAAATCATTTTACATTATCATTTCTAGTTAGTTAATATTTTAACAAGAACGGTCACGTGCTAAATATGAATAGAATATTATTCATAGGTGAGTTTTAGGGATAATTAAAATAGTTTCTCTAGTGCTAAGTTTGTCTAGAACTGAATAATTAAGTGAGTATTTTTAATTTTTAAATGACGATTCAACTTTTCTTAACTTCCCGTTATTGCATTTAGTCTATCGAAATTACTAATAATATTTGACTAACAACTAAAATGTTCAATTGTCTACGCAAATTACTATTGTTATTTGAGTAACTACTAAAATGAACATTAGTCATAAAGAATTGCTATTGATATTTGACTAACTAATAAAATTATTCTACCGAAATTACAACATTTGTAATTTTATTTTCTTCAAATCTGTTCATTTATAAGAAACTACCTGAACAAGATTTTTAAATATACTTTATATTTATAATACCATACTAACAAATAATCACTTCTTTCAATTTTAAATAATAGATATAATGAAATTCAAATCCACATGAGATTATTTCAAACAATTAAACAACTAAATTAAATAATCAGTTTTTATGTTGATATCATCTTACCTCAATATTATTATAAATCCAGAAAAACTTAATGTTACATAAGGTAATCTTATGTATCCTATCCTCATAACTCATACTTCTTTTCATACTGTTATGCCTTTACAGTTGAAATAAATGGATTAACCCTAATGAGTTTGACTGTCAGAATCAACAAGAAGCTAGGTTTGACTATGTGTTAAAAAAACACAGGTCTTTTTTATAAACCTACGGCACTGTATTTTTTACAGGTTGTTTGTATATATACTTAACTAATGTATACCAAATTTCAAGTAAAAATATTGAATATATAAGCAGTAATAAATACATAGGTATGTAAGACATTGGCAACTGAGTGAGTTGAACTGTGATTGGGTGGAGTGTGAACCAAATACAACTTGCACATGTGTTTGTACTCTATAAAAGTGGACAAATTCGTGGGTATTAGCTAACCAAACTGTATTTCCACGTTGCCACACGTCACCAATGTAGAATTAATTCCATAATTTACCTGATTAACGCTGATTTAACTTTTAAATACAAAAATATATTTGGTATTTATGTATTAACAAAATCAAGAAAGGTCAGTAAATTTAAATGAATGACATTAAGGATATAAAGTAATTTATAAAAAGATGTGCCTAGAAAACACACTATGAACTCATAAGGGTTAAGCTATTCAATATTTTGCAGTTGGCATATCTATTTAATTAAAAAGATAAATAATGTAAGTTATTTACAATGTTCTGAATTTCTTTCTAAGGAATTTAGAATAAAAACTATAATAAGAAAAATATATTAAAAAATACTGGGGCAATTCTATAACATTATTGCGTTAATATCGTAACAATATTGGAACAATATCCGGTAGCAATAGTTTGGCAATATCTCAACCATATACTTGGGCATTGGCAATATCCTAAACAGATTAGGGTAAAGCTGTGAGCTGTATCAATTATAGATCATGCTGTAGCAAAATTATGGCTATGTTGTAACAATATTGTCCATTGATTCAACCACACAATTGAGGCAATGTTCTGACAATATTAGGATAATTTATTTGCAATTTATTCCAAAACATTAAAGAAACATCATTTAATTAAACAATGAAATAATCTAAATTGCGATATTTAAATTTTGTAATTAAATTATTCAGATATAAGAACGCATTGTTCATAACCCTAAAAATTACATCTATTAGTATTTATAAACAGAAATATAAAGAAAATCAAACATTAATATGAAAAATTGACTAAAACTTGTGGACTTCGAAATTTAATAACTAATTTAAATTAATAGATAGACATATTATTAAACATTCATTTTCTTTTGACTTCAAATTTACAATCATAATTTCATTTATATTCTAACGATATTCATATGTAAAGTTCTTAACGATTAAAAAGTTTGTATCGCAGATTGTTATAACTTATAAGAGATTAAAAGTGATATGAAATTTCCATTCTATAGAAAGAAAGATGAGAGAATTTTCTGGAAAACTGAAGGAGTGTAAAATGGTCATCATGAGTCCATGGCTCCACTCAATAAATATTTATTTTATTCAAAAAATTAATATTATCTTATCATTTCTTGAGATCTATCTAATACATTTTAGATTGCCCAAAAATACATATATTTTTGAAACAATAATTGTGAATTTATTTTTATTTCAGTGAGATGTTTATGTGCTTTTAAGGAATTTTATAAAGTGAATTTATTTATTGATATATTTTATGCTTTATTTTTTATGAATCTTGGCCAATTTAAATTATAAATTTTAATTTTATTTGACGTATCAATCGATTAGTTCTTCAGTACGGGGATAGGTATCTAAAAAATAAAATTTCAAGAGTAATTTCCATTGATTCAAGACTTTAGTATACAATATATTTAATACGTTTCCCCAAAAACATTAGGTTCAAAAAATTATGGAGCATAATCAGTAAAAATAATTTTAATGTATTTGAAAAGATTTTATACAAAGCTAATATATTATAGTATAAGTTGAATCCGAATATTCTAACATTTTATTAGAGCTCCAATAATTAATATCAACTCGTTAGAATGGCGACTATTGATTACACTGAAGTTTGGAATTGTTTGGTCATTTCAACGAGGATTGAAATTGCAATCTTCGACCTGAAAGAATAGATTCGGTTAAATATTCTCCAGAATAATCGGATAGTTCAGTGGAGCAGAAAATTGGACCCTGAGTGGAAAAAACATACTTTTAGTTAACGTACAATTTTAAGTTTAATTCTATTATATACTGATATTAATGTTATATGCTTAGGAAATTATAAAGAACATGGAATATAAGTAGCAAAAAGATCAATAGAATCAATATATTCAATTGTTCAATGAAATTGTCTCACTTGAGTAAAAGATAATTGTAATACAAAAAAAATCCTATTGAAATCTGCTAAACTGAAAAGTACTCAAGATGGTGCTAGGACAATTGCCACCCGCTGACAATTGCCACCCGCGAACAATTGCCACCCCCGGACAATTGCCACCCGGACAATTGCCACCCGGACAATTGCCACCCCCGGACAATTGCCACCCAAATATTTATTATCAGGCCTCTTAACTAAAATGGTGATAAAATATGTATATTGTTGTTTCACGATGAATTATTAATTATATAAATTATAAGATAAAAAAAATTATTATTCGGTTTCTGAATTTGATTTTTAAATCTTATGTTATCGAATACTTTATACCACTTTTTTAGAACGATTCAAAACTGTTAAATTCTCTTCGTCTATAACATTTTCAGGATGTTATACACTACGCATCTACAATTTTAAGCCAATTAACTTTTTCACAGATTATTAGTCAATTTGAAACTGCACTTACTTATCACATTAAGATCTGTACGGAAAGACTGCTTATATGTCAATAAGCATCTGAACTCATAGATATCCTAGAATATGGATTTTTGTTATTAATGATAGTATTGATAAAGGAAGATATTTTTAATTTATTGAGGACATCATCAATTGAATAATGGAAATAATTCGTATAAAAACAAGTTAAACAACATATAATTTATTACATCAATTATGGGAATAATTAATTTTATAAAAAAATATGAAATGTGGAGTGAAATTTTTATCTTATAATGTATACAATTAAAAGTAAATCGTACACAAATAATATTCATATTGTATCACCATTTTAGCTATGGGGCCTGAAAATAAATATTTGGGTGGCAATTGTCCGCGGGTGGCAATTGTCCGGGGGTGGCAATTGTCCGGGTGGCAATTGTCCGGGGGTGGCAATTGTCCGCGGGTGGCAATTGTCCGGTCACGACTCAAGATACACACAGAGAAAGGACTAGTTGAATAAAATCAAATTTAATTTGTTTTGACTCATATGAATGGGTTATTTTAGCGCCTACCTACGTGGTGAGTTACAGGTTCTACTTAAAAGTAGTTAAATTGAGGTGGATTAAAACAAAACAGTCGTTTTGACTCACTCCTAAACTTAAAAAAAGTTGCACCAACTCGCATAGTAAGATAATTTATACACCAGATACATTGAATTACCAGTTTTTGTCAGTTACTACAATACACTCTGTCATAGTTGTTTCAACATTCTTCAAAATTCTCAAAAAAGCAAATTTTAACTCTCATAGTAAGTTGATTCAATCTATAAAATGAATTGAATTAACTAATGTTTGATGACATACCACATCATAGTTGATTTAACACACATGAAAACATGAATATAGTCCAACCAACTCACGTAATAAATTGATGACCCATTAGATATGAGTAAACTATTTTCTCTGTGTACATTCAATAAAAGACTGAAAACGTCTTGTGTCGGTCTGTCTGTCACACTAACCGAGTAATTTGGTTGTCAAGCAGCTTGTAGCATGGATTTAAAAATTGTTGAATTGATTGTTGCAATGAACAAATTAAACTTTATTCATAGTCTGATGATTTGATTCCCTATTACTGGTATTTCATCTGGTTTTAGTGAATCAGTTTAGCTTGCAACTTTCGTCAGGAAAGAGTTTATGACGAAGCCATTTCTCATCTGTATGACACAAACAATATAGTGTATGAACAATGTGCAGGTGAAGTACACATTGAAAGAGAAATATAATCATTTATTTTATTGAACAATGCATTTAGAAACGAACTGTCTGATGGCAATCAAAATATTTGATTTGGTGTCAAATTTATTGATTGGAAGAAAAGAAAAAGAAAGACAGAGAGTAATTAGAACAGAAATTATTATTTATATTGAATAACATTATTTAATATAAGTTCCATGAATTTTAAATAGCGTTGTTTCCAATTCTTTGTTATGTATTAATTTTTCCATGATATATTTGTATTTAAATTTATTTTCCTGTTGCATTTAATCCTTCATTCCGCTTCAATTTCTTTCAACCTGAGTACATATATTATCTGAGAAATTGTGAGGAAAAATATATTGTAGTTCCGTAATGGTGAATATCTGCTCTGTACAACCATTTCAGAATATTCTGTTTTATTCAAAAAGCAGGTGAAATCTTTGTTTCTCCTTAATTATCTGGTATTCTGTTTAGAGAGTCTTGCATTATCTGAACAACGTATCGCCATTCAAACAAACTAAATAAGACAATATTTGAGAGCTGCAAGTAAATATTCAATGAAGTCTATTTTGAATGGTAGAGAGTTTCCATCCATATCCATATTTGAAATGATAACTGGAATTCACTGACTGGCATGATTCATAAGAATATTTTATTAAAACTGTGAAAAATGAAGCTTTCACCTCCTGCAACACTTTGTCTGGTTCGTTAGCACATGATGATTCTTAGGAGAATTAACCTAGACACTTAGTAAACAGAATAGTATAGTACCCCAGTTACATGTATTATTCAAATTTATTCTGGGTGGGCTGTGACGTCATGTATGTAAGCAAGAGGTCACGTCATAGTAAACAGAATTGTTGTGGGTCACGTAGAATAGAGAATTAAGATGGCGGCCAACGCGACCGATCTGACTAATGATCTAATTATCTTGAATAAATCGTCTTCTTCAAGACTAAAAATTTGTTACTATTTTGGGTGTAAAAAGACCAGTAGCAATTTCATCAACAGTCATTTTTTTAATTTTCGTCCGCATGACTATAAAGATTGGACAATAGCATGCGGTAATGTGGAATTAAAAAAAATATCACCGAAAACGTTGTTTAACAAAAGTTGGGTGTGTTGCAGCCATCTTTTGTGTTTGTACTGTACGTTCAAACGTACGCACCATTGTTGACATGTGACGTCACAGCCTACCGGGACACGCGTAATATCCCCCTTATAGCTCTGGGATACTATATCTTCTCTGTACTGTGCTAGACATCTCTCCATCAGATGGATTAATATTTATAAATTCAGGAAAAAAAGGAACGGTCGTATATATATATGTATATATATATATATTGACTTATAATGCTATTTATTATATTCTATGTTATCTCTATTCTTTTATCTATTGTAGATATATAAAGAGAAAGACATACATTAAAATAATTTGTATGAAATCCCTTTTACAATAACGTAAGAAAACTAACATATCAATCAAATGAAGATAAATAATTTGTAATCGAGAATGTATATGACAATCTGCTGATGTAACGTGCAAAATTGTTTCATTTGTCATATCAACCTATTGTAATTTCATGTATTAACAATATATGCAAGATTACACAATTGAAATCAATTATTAATGAAGATTAAAGGTTCCAGTTATACTCATCCCCTTTCAAATCTGAATGCATTGAAAGTGATTAAGAGTAGTGATATTAATATCAATATGTAATCATAAGTGTATATTAAAGTCACTCGAATAACTGATATCTTAAAAAGCTAAATCCGAGAGTTACTAATCATAGAAACATGACTGATGATCAAATTCTCCCAATCCAAGTCTCTTAACATTCAAAAGATCTCAAAAAATTATTGATAGGCTTCGATGGTGAATTGAGATGGGACTATTTGACCAAATGAATACGGAATATAATTAAATGATTAATTAAATGAAGTGATTATAGTATAAAGCTTAAATGAATTTCCTGCTATAAGATATCCTGCGTAATGGACTGAAATTAATGTAAAATTGCAAACAAAATTATACATGATCTTGAACCATTTTGCTTGTAAGAACAACTACATCGTGTACCATGAAGTCAAATCAAAGTAGAGGTGAATTAAAAAAATAAAATTTTACTATGATTTGTATATAAATTAATTTAATTCTACTGCGATTGCTCATGGAGAAATTAATATGGCATTTAGCTAGTACGAAATTCTTATTCACCTAATATGAACGGTGTTTGTATACACTGTTAAAAGATCACCTACCGTCGGCATGGGTCGTCAACTATGTTCGAATGAAAAAAAATTATTGATTCGAAAAATATTCAATGTACATAGTTTATCATCATATTTAAACTCTTAAAATGTAAGTCATCCATAATTTTTGACAGGACATATATTGATAATCCGAAAGTTTTCTTTTCAGACCCAATTCATCACTTTACCGTTACGCACTTTATTGATAAAGTTCTTCTTTTTCTATTCAAGATGTAACAGAAAGGAACTTCAATCTCTCCATGCAGCTATAACTCAAGATGATAGATTTGTATCAGATGTCCATAGAGTTTTAAATGACCACAAAAAGAATCTACAAAGGTGTGGAACAAATACTCACTTGTTTGGAACATTCTCAAACGAAATATTGTGAGATTTATATCTAGATAAAGTTATTTTGTAAATAATTGAACTTGGATAAATTGGATAAATGTTAAAAACTAGAGAATTATTGCTACACGGACACTCATAGTTATAGGACTATGTGAGTTAACAAAACTTTTCCACGCATGTACTTCGTGTCGTGGTTACTGTATCAATTTACTGTGCTGAGAGGGCAATGCTTCTGTTCTGATAATGAAATATTAATCTTTATCTCTCAGACTTTTGTTTTATTTTATATGAAGAACTTCCAGATTAAAACTCAGATGAAATCGTTATTTGATAATATTACTTTTTTTTTGAGTTAATCATCATATGTTACATATTAGTTTACACTCTCAAAATTTGTACGTACTCAACAAAAGTAACACCAATAGTATTATATATGCTATGGAAACATCTCTATTAATGGAAATTTGTTAGACCCTTTGACAGGAGAGTTATAGAGAATTTAAAGCACCCAAACAACTAAAGAATCCTGTATCAAAGAAGGAACTCCTTCATAGGACTCTATAAATTATCTTCATTAGGGTTGTATAGATCAAATAATTCTAAAATACGGAAATTTGCACATTTTGAAACTTAAATGCATTTTTCTTCTAAAAAGTCGATGGTTGTTATACGAAATGACTCTTACGTGCAAAAAAATACTACAAAATTTAATGAAAAAAATGGTAGTGAAATAAACCCATGATATATGTATGTATTTTTTTCTCGCTTCAATAATAATTCACTAAGATTATTATCTTAGATGAACATATGCGTGAAAGTAAATCCGTATGCGATATCGAAGTTTTTTTCCAGTATTATTTTCAAATTCATTTTATGACCGACTTCTTACTTTTTTGATTGTATTACATCATATGAAAATAAAAACCTAAAAAGCATTTCAATTCATAGATAACAAATCATTACCTCTAAACTAGCTATATGACAGTATTACTGTAAATGATTGAAAGGAGTATTAATGAAAAAATAATTATATCTAATTATGTTCAATAAAATTGTATTGATACATAAATAACCAAGAACACGTAAAATAAGCAAACCTTTTATTGTAAAAAAAAAGACAAGATAGAAATTTGAAATAACTAAAACAACAATTATTTTAATAATTTCCAATTAACTCACGTTTCAGTATACACTCTGGTAGAAAGTTATGTCATACCTATCGAAGATGAAGGGAGGAGGTTCCTACTATTCCTCTATTGTCCCACCATAATATCTCATCTGGGTAATATCTATTAAATCAAAACTATTTAATGCTCCTTCTGAAAAAGTGATCTTTTCAATTAAAATCCTCATTAGAACTTGATCGATGTTCCATTGCTCTTAAATTGACAAACTACTTTCGATAGACTGGGAACAACGTTATTAATTTTCTGTCCATACAAATGATAAATGAATTAATATTTAAAACTCATTATCAATATAAAATTATTATCAATATCAAACCAACCTCTTTAGCCACTTTTTTATAAATAGTGAATTCTTCATATCTTAATATTAAATATTTATACATGAAATAATATTTCATATAAATTAATTTAAGATACTTTAATAGCGTTGTAAGACACATGTACTATCAGATAAAAGAGTCACTGTGATGATGTACTATCAAAGAAAAGAGTCACTGTGATGGTATACTATCAGATAAAAGAGTTACTGTGATGATGTACTATCAGATGAAAGAGTCACTGTGATGATGTACTATCAGATGAAAGTCACTGTGATGATGTACATATCGGACCAAAAATATGTGCATGATACTAATTTCCCAAATTACAGTCTTCTAATTTTTAATTATTTTCCAATTATATACAAAAAATTTAATTTTTACATATTATTACTAATTATGCTACTTTAAAAAAAACATATAGTAATGTTTTCCTATGAAAATGTAAAAATTGATAAATTGCGGTAAAAATACACTTTCGCTTTAAATAAAACATTCGCTTTTAATTAAACTCTTGCTTTCGAGTATGAAAATATCAAATAGGTGAATCGTAATTTCTGTTTAAAGTCCAAACTTCAGTTATGTTACCATTCGAACCAGAAGAGAGTAGAACTGACGAGGTAATATAATGGAGTTGAAAGTCAGTATTTGTTGCTACGAAAAAACTTCCTGTTCGCGAATAGACGAACTGCAGATGAAAATCCAGACACTAATTTATGAGAAAATTTAGATTGAGCAGTTGTACACTGTAGTACGAATTATTTCTTTATATGATTCATGAAGAAAATTTTATTATATTGGTATTATCCAATACAAAACTTCAGAGCAATATACAGCTTTGTCAACCATATTGTCAGAAAAGAAAGAATTAAAACAAGCAAGACAAAACATAGATTACCATATACTTCGGAATAATCGTTCTATTTACATACTGTACATTTGTTATTTATCAATACTTCCATATCTATCATATGAGAGACTTCACCAACCCAGGTAGATGTGCACTTACATGAAACATTGTTCAAATATTGACAATGCTGCTGTAAGAAATAATCAGCTAGCTTGGTGTACAAACCAATTGGATATAGAATTTGATGGGATTTGCTTGAAAAATCGTACAGTTAACTAACCTCATAGAACACTAAAGTTTGTAACTAAATTTATTTTAAAAAATTGAAAAGAAATTCCTTTGTTCATGCGTTCAACTGCCATACGGACAACTGTAATACGACAAACTGCCATGTGGAAAAGTGCCTCACTATATACTGTTATTCTATATAGGGTGAATTTTTAACCAGTTTTATTTTCAAATAATCAAACAAATATAATTATATATTCATTTACTTTCAATTCAACTGGAAGGTCATCATTCACGAATTGAATTCCAGTTGTCCGTGAGAACACAATGGAACTAGATCACAAGTTTGGAATATCCTGAAGTCTGCACAAATAGATATGATGGAAGTTAGAGTGAGTCGTCCGATATTTGAGAAGAAAAGAAAATTAATAGATTTTTTTTAATATAGCCCCATCCAGAAGAAGCAGAATTTTATTAAATAATTACTAAACTAAATGACAAACAAGTGACCTGAAATATACAAGATGTTAAAGTAGAAAGATAAAATTTGTTACACTTCATAACAATAGCTACCTTTGAAGACAAATAATTTTGAAAGTTTTTCTTGTTAATGATTCTAAATATTTGCTCTAAATGTTGCCCGTAGAAATAAATTTAAATTTTGTTCTGCATATTTTCATTAGTATAGAAATATAAATATAGAAATTATAATGTTCACTATAAAATGTTTATATAAATTGTGTACTTTTAGACCGTTATAAATCACCGAAAGACTATTTTCAATGGAATCTTATTATAAATTATAGAGTAACTACCGATCGTTATCAGACAGTTTCAATTTTTCGATCATACGAAAAAAGTAAATAATTATAAATAAAATAATGAATTGAATAAAAATAGAATATTGTTAGTTTATTTTTTACGGTCGAAAACGTGAAACCGTCCAATATTAATAATGATAATGTACGCAAATAGAAAGATATGGGGGGGGGGGAGGGGTCATAGAAGATTAAGTGGGCACCCCTATATATCTCATTTGTCCTCACCATAATTTTCTATAATATTAAAACTCAATATAATCTTTCTCGCATATTATTTACTGCATGATTATAACTTTTGCAGATAATTTGTTATTTTCATTTATTGCTACTTATAATGTATGTTCCTGTGTTTTATTATTTTCTTTATGAGTCTTAGAGAGTTACAATGTGACGATATTATTCTCATTACTCTGTAAATGGTTTGTAGATCCTACAGGAATAGAAGAAATGTACTTATCTTATTCCTGAGAAAAACAGTAATAGAGCCATTGGATATATGCGATAAATTGATAGAAATGTAATAAATTATTGGAAATTATGTTATAATAGTCAAAAAATGATAAAGAAGTCTTTTTTCTTTCAACATAATAGATATTAAAAAAAAGACACAAATTAGAAAGTTATTCATTACAAGATTTATTTCTGCTGGAAGGAATTCAGCCTTAATTAAATTATTGTATTGTTCTTTCAATTCGATTTACTGTGCTCAAATTTTTTCCTTGGTACTATAGCAGATACAAATCTAGTTATACAAATATATTTGCTGGTATCAATATAAGGAATAACTTCAATCTTAATAGTAGCTCTACATT
Source organism: Caprella mutica (assembly GCA_947561585.1). Lineage (NCBI taxonomy): Eukaryota > Metazoa > Arthropoda > Malacostraca > Amphipoda > Caprellidae > Caprella > Caprella mutica. Next base: position 34,397 of record CANNZV010002906.1, read on the forward strand.
AAATCTCTTTTATCGAGCCAGACGTCTACCAACACTAGAATTTATATAATAATCATTTCTTGCTAGGGACGAAATATACTCATATGTTCGAGTAACGTATAGTAAATGAATGAAAATGTACATAATTCAAAAACAAATAGAATATTTCTAAAGAAATAATACTACCTAGATCGGATTCCTTCAGCCTGACAAATTCCTAATCTTAAAAAAATGCTGGACCCAGAAATAAAGTTATAGTGGGACCATAGAAGATAAAAATTTGGCCCCACCATAATTTAAATTTTAGTTTTACTGAATTAACCTTTTAGATGTCATTTAATGATGAACTCGCCCTTTTTTTTAGATTTTGTAATGTCCTTTTTTTAATTTTTTCAAAATAATTCTTGGGAATTTCTTATATACAATTTTTAGAACAAAACATTTGTTCGTTGGAATTGAAAATATGACCATATAGGACCGTAGGTGTAAAATATTAAAAATGTACATATGTAACTATTACATCGTTTATTTATTTCAATAACACTCAGTTATTAGCATTAATGATGTATATATGTTTACAGTATGGCTATTGTTGATATGTATCGACCACTCGTAAAACTTGCACTGGTTTATGTTCTATTTGTTCATTTGTCGAGATTAAAGCTTCTTTTGAAATGTATGTTAACAAAACACTGAAATAATTACAACTATAAACAACACGATGAGAATTACACTATTGTATTTATTATACAAGAGTGTATGTTAAACTATTTTATTTTAGTAATTGAAAAACGAGATATACAGCTCCAGTTTGTATCATCTTTCATGCATATAAATAAATAATAAGATAATTATTATTAATATATAATTGTAATTCACTATAAATTGTTTTTCGTGCCTTTGGAAATAACTCTTTTTACTAACATGTAATTTCTTGCTAAAGTGCAATGATGTTCATCTACAATTTATTATAAAAGGTTGCTTATGCAATATGCATATTGAAACTATTATATTAATTTATACCAGCAAAAAAGATTTATCATTATATTAGTCATATCGTGTTAACCCTAATGAGTTTGTCATATGTTTTCTAAGCACATCCATTTTGAATTACTTTATATCTTTCGTATGATTCCTTTAAATACATCGGCCTTTTTCTTGACTTTGTTCCTAAACAAACTCTAATTATAATTTGGTATTTAAAAGTTAAAAAATATTTACGTATCTGCGTAAATCAGCATAAATCACGTAAATAATGGAATTAGTTATACCATGGTGGCGTGTGGCAACGTAGAAATACAGTACGGCTAGCCAATACGCACGAAATTTTCCATGTTCTCATCAACTACTGATAGATGCGTGAGCTATGATTGGGTCACAGTCCAGCCAATCACAGCTATGCTCTGTCATTTGCCAATAACTTATATTCCTATGTATTTTTTCTCATTATATGTTCAACATTTTTACTTGAAGTTTAGTACACATTAGTTTAGTATATATACTAACAACTTGAAAAAATAACGTACCATAGGTTTATAAATAAAACCTTCCCGTACATTCTGTTAGTGAAACTCATTAGGGTTGAAGTATCTATCTCTCTCTTTGATCCTTTCCTCACTCTTAATGACGTCTATTAATACTCCTTTAATTTGTGAATAAAGGTTCAATGATTTACCACTCCTCATTATATTATTTTTGTATACTTAGGTTATGATTTAGTGATTAATAAAAATTAAGTATGGCCCACTCAATTTCTTATGGCCCTTCCATAACATTCTCACTCCGAAATTGAAAAGATGTTAAAGGTCCCCTCCAAGCAAATTTTTTTATTGCTTAAATCAACGAGGTTAATGTTTTTTATCATTTTACTGCAAACCGCATAAAATATGATAGCATAGTTTAAATTTTATATGCTTTTAAAGATTTTTATAATCCAAACTTAACAAAACCTACTTTACTTCGGACTTTCTAATTTTCAGTCTGAAGAAGAAGAATGTACACCATTTGTTTTGATTGTCAACTAGGTATATGGTTTAATAAATCTATTTATTATTCATTTAAAGGTTTAAATTTCGATGAACTCATTATAGAAACGTTTATATACTTTTAGAAACAATTAATATCTTAAAAGAAAGCTAAAAACGTACTGTTTGTTTAAAAATCTAAATTTGAAATCAAAACAAAGAGTGTACAATCTTCTTTCTCAGCGTCAGGATGGAGATTCGCTCAATTGTTGCTCACAGAGTATTAAAAAACTTAACAAGCAAATAATAAAATATATACTGAACCGAATTATATGCGGTTTGTAGAATAATGATAGTAGACCTTAGTTTTTAAATATTATGTAATAAACTCGTTTTTTTCCCGGAGTCTGGAGAGGACCTTTAATATATGAGTGCCTGTTAATAAATTTCTTAAAGTTCAAGAATCTGCATCTAATAAACTAGGTAGTAAATGATAACTTTTTTCAGTTGAAGTATTAAACGATAATTGTATTGGACTAAAGGAGTAGTAAATATCATTTTATCGATAATATCATAAATTCAGATATTATTATTTGGATATTTTGTCGAGAATTTCCGAAGAAAGACTTACTACTAAAAGCGTTCGTTACTAAAAATAAATAACTATTGCATTCTCCATATCATCGTCGTAGATAGGTCAATTATCAGTTTTTTATTTATTATAATTTTTTTTAATAGGGTAGATATAATCTGCCCAGTCCACGTGTTGATACCAATAATTTTGCTGCAAATACTCCAGACTCATCTCGTATGCTCAACAGATTGAAAGAAAGTCGGGCAAAAGTCATCTCAAAGAATACGATTCATAGAATTCTTGGTAAGTACAAAATTCCATGAGTTTTCAGTGCATTAATGGACGTGCTTCGCTGCAGACCATACTGCTTTATCGTAGGGCCAAAATATCGGGAAAAAGAAATCTTGCATAAGTTCATGTCGTTTGTTTTACATTATCTCAGTCAGCATAAACAATTGAGAGTTTTATTGATTGATCTGATTGAACCATTATGTAAATATCCAATTGAGATATTATCTATGAATATTACAGTTGATTGCCTTACTTATGAATTCAAATAGAAAGTATTTTATGAGATACAAATTTAATGAATACATCTTTCCTTTCTTCTATCTTTCCTTTCTTTTTCTACTCTTTCATATAACTTGAAGTAACTTTTCTTTCTTTCATTGGAATCAATATTCCATAACAGATGCCATTATATATATATATACGGATTAAACTATGCTGGTATTATCTATGAAAAGATGAAAAATAAAATAGATGTCCGTAAATTTTATTTTCTACTATAATTGTGTTCCTAACTTAAAATAAGGTATCTTCTTATATGTATAGTATTTTCTTATAGAAAATAAGTTTTCATGATACTGAATGATTCTATGATTTCTGGTTACTGAAATTTAATTTTGGTCTCAATCAAAAAGTCTTCTGAAGATAACAAAAGAAGAGAAATTAATTCATGATCCTATTAATATTTATGCTGAACATTTGAACAGGTACAGAATAAAGTTCGAAATTAAATAACTAGATTTAGATAATCGTTTCCTATTTTAATAATAGTTTGTTCTAAAAGGATACATGAAAATAGAAAAATGATTTTAAGTATAGAATGTATTCCAGAAGAAGATATGGAAAGATTAACAGTTGCTATTTTCAATTTCATTATTTATTATAATAAATATAAAATTTTTTATTCTTTCGGCTTATGAATAGGAAAGTTAAAAAAAGGAAACAATGACAGATATATAGAGGCTCTTAAAACAGAATACAAATATCCTATCTGAAATCAGTTATAATACGAATAATATCTCATGAGTATTAACAAAATTTAAACATATTAATATCATATTTTTTTGGAATATTTAAGATTGCCTTTCAAATCTCTTGAAGTAATAACAGTTACCTACCTAATATTGAAACAATCACATTGGAAATGTGGCAATTTAAACAATTGGTTCTCCTCCTTTTCACCATCCGTCTAACCACTTTGTCAGACCCTTTCAAGTTTCTCGTGGAAATTAATCGCATTGGTTCTCCTCCTTTTCACCATCTGTCTAACCACTTCGTCAGACCCTTTCAAGTCTCTTGATGTAAGTTATCGCATTAGTTCATCTTCCTGAGACTTCATCTCGCCACACACTTTTTCTTTACGATCGGATATAATTTCCACAAATATATATAGTTAGTCGTATCATTGGATTAAGAGAACATATAGTTGAAGCAATTTGTATTGTCTTCGGTAGATTCAGCTAGAAATATAAAGCTATTTAATAATTGAACTTTATTTAATAAACTAAAAGTGTTCAGCATATTAACGTAATCCCATATAATCATTCAATCGAATGTAATAATTTATTTCAATAGAAATATAGATCCTATGTCCATTCGCCGAAAGCATTTCTGCCGAAATCATTTTCGCCGAGAGCACTCTCGCTAAAAACGTTTTCACCGCACGATTTATTCACCGAACGACACTTTGCCCGAAAATAAGACAGCTGCTTACCTTAACTCTAATGAGTTTGACGTGTGTTTTTTAGGCACATTTTTTTTAAATTATTTTTTCTCTTTCATGTCATTCCTTCCATTTTGATTTTGTTCATACATAAATACCAAATATACTTTTGTATTTAAAAGTTAAAAAAATATTCACATATTGGGTGGGGTCACACCCCACCCAATCACAGCTCTGGTCTCTCTGTTGCCAATGTCTTAAATACTGATGTATTTATTTCTCCTTATATTTTTTGACACATAGTCAAACTTTCCTGTTGATTTAGACAGTCAAACTCATTAGGGTTAATACCTACTATAGTAGTTATGTTCAAATTATTACATATCTCTGCAGTGTGCGCGTTTATGTTTCTTAGCGCGCTAACTAGGGGAGGGGAAGGGTGCCGTCAGCCAACTGGATCAGTGTGCGTGAATGGCTTATTCGAATGTAATAACAAAATAAACTCTATACATAATCGTCTTAATCTACTGTATACGAAAGTAGCGTGAAAGATAGGGTTAATCCTATCCTTCACTATCCTACTTTCAGGTGCGGTAGATTAAATATTTTGAAAATTTATAGCTTGCTTACATACCTATAAAGGTCCTGGAATATAATAATTGAAATATGTTTAATCAAATTCATCTTTTGGAATTTATGATTCTAATATTAAGTTATCTATCAAACATTTCAGATAAAATAATATTTAGTACAAGTGATCAGTTACTCCAGCAAATATTGAGGGTTCTGTAAAACCAATAGAAATAAAAATCTAAATACAGTATACGATTCATTTAGCCTATTATATTTTGTAGTCCATTTTCTAATATTAGTTCCTCCTAATTCTATTCGAAAAAGTGACACTCTGGCACCACTTTTTCAAAGGTTAAAAGACTCCTCTGGGACAATAGAGTAGCGGAGATTTTCCATGTCATTCCAGGATTAAGTTGCGTATTTCAATTACAGTGAATTAAATTCTCCTTCAAAGGTGTGGGAGAGGTAAGTTTGAATAAAATGCTCTGATGCTCATTGAAGTAAGGTAAACTATTTGATAGATAGTTAATAGTAATTGTAGTAATCAAATTAATTTTTGAGATAGGAAATTGATCATTCGGAGGTTTGGATATATATTTAATATATCCAATCAAAATATATATCAAATTTATTATATATTTCACAAATATGAATATAATAATATCAATAACTTGTTCAAGATATGTTTAACCCTAGTAACTTAGTCTTTAATAGTTAGATAAGTAGCCTAGGGACTTGTCCGTGCGTGCCAGTCCTCACTAAAACTGTTATAAAATCTTAACAAATTGGCTTTTCAATATTTTTTTTTCATAAAAACGTTCATTTGATATTTACACATCCATTGGTAAACGACAATGAATAATTATCAATTTAAAATAAAATTAACAAGCAAAGATAAGGAACAGATATTTCTTAGGTTTGCGCAAAAGCCATTTTCACTACCCATCAATAAAATCCTTATAACATTTGCAAAATTGATTAAAACTTAATGGAAATTTAAATGTTGATGGAGAAGGGTTCAACAATAAAATGATACCAGAAATGTACTTAATAGTTTCTGAAATATACTAACTTAAATTTGTGTTCCGGATTTTTCGAGACACCCTGTATATTTGAATAAATGTTCATAATATGAGTATTTTGTCATTTATCAATTTTTTTTTGTATAATCATAGGTATGTATTTATGTTGAAAAATAAAACTCATGAAAAGACAGCTTCCAAATCGGTTTAAAAAAAAATATTAATATTTTTTCATGAGGACTGGTGTGCATGGGCCAGACCCTAGGTTACTAGGGTTAATATATATCTTTTAAACAGTAGTGGCCAAAATAGATGGGTAGGCAAGAATAAGTTATCTAAATCTTTAATTTCATGAAAACCACAAAACACACATTATTGAAATTTTGCTGGTATTTTTATATAGAGCTCATATGTAATCGCATGAAATTTCGAAGCATTTCAGTGAATATTCTATAAATAGTTCGCTATTTCATCTCAAATAATAAATTCAGCTAACTTAAGGGTAGCCATGATAAACTTTTAAATATTCCCAGATATTGACAATAAACATAATACTTTGTGAATAATTCTTTCATATATCACTTCATTACATCTTCTACCACAAAATTCCACTAATTTTGCTTAAAATGAAGGAGTTATCCATCTTCCATTCATTCCACAGAAATGTCCATAATTCTTCCGCATTTGTTGTGATTTTTCCATGAGTATTATCCAAGCAATCTCAATTTGATTGAGGTCAGAGCTCTGTGAAAATCTGCTCATTTGAGGAAATTTCTTCATCTTCTAATCCTAACTTTATTATTTGAGTAATAGGATACGTTGTCCTGGTTAAAACTCGGTGGTTGAGGGACAGCTGCTTGTTGATAGAGGATTATACTTATAATCTTATACTTATACTTCTTATATTATACTTCTTATACTTATACTTATAATTATATACTTATACAATAACTACTCTTTGAAGACGAATGATGGGATGCCAGGACAACTGCAAGTTCACTTGTTGAAGTCGGGACACCGTACCACCAGACATGACACCAGGCAACTATCTCACGAAAAATTTGCCTAGAAGTGTTGAAACTGTATTGCAAACTACTTTGAAGACTTGCATGATCTTCTCTTGGCAATGCTTTGGGATGTCTACCATTCTTCGGTTTGGAATCAATAACTATATACTGCTTAAGCTGAGCAACAATATGTTACACAAACCTATTGAGCCTTTAAATGGTAATACAAATTTCTGGCAACGACAATTGGAGACTGTACTTAAAGAAGAAACTCAACAAATGTAGAAAAATTGTGGACATTTCTGAAGGATGAAGAGAAGAGGGATAACTCTTTCATATTGTGCAAAATTAGAAGAATTTTGAGGTAGAAGATGTATTGAAGTGATATAACAAAGAATTATTCATAAAGTATTAATTTCATTGCCAATGTCTGGGAATATATCAAAGTTTATGATGGCTACCCTTAACTTTTGACCAGAGCAAAATTTATTGTCTGATGTGAAATATGGAACTTTTGATAGAATATTTGGCCAAATACTTTGAAACATCGTACAAATACACATGAGCTCTATATGAAAATTGGTACAGAAATTCAATAATGAGTGTTTGTGAACTTTTTATGAAATTAAAAATTTAAATAACTGGTTCATGCCTACCTTTATATTTTGGCCACTACTGTACATAATGACAACATGGATATCAGACATAAATTATGAAAAATAAATATTGTTTAAGGACACGAAGACAGTTTTAGAATCCTTGGAATATTTCGAACAAATGTAAAGAGGCCTTTACATTCTTCCTCTATTTCTTTTCATCGCAGTTCAAATCGGATTTTTTTTTTTGAAAATTTTAGTTAATCGAAAAAGTTAATCGAATAAAATGTTTTTTTTTGGCGAAGTAACAGATACCATACAATTTTCAAAACGATTGGTCCAAAAATAAAAATAAATTATTCAAAAGTAGGTTTTTGATAAAAGCACATTATTTTTTATTAAACCTAAATTTTCATGTTATATTTTTGCTAATAAAGAATAGAATCTAAAACCGACTAAAACTGAAAATTATATAATTTCAAACTTTCAAATAAGAATATAAAATATAGATGTAATACAGTCAAGCCACTTGTTACCATGTCACAAATGAGAAATATTTCAAATGTTAGTTAGTAAGAGAGACACATGACTCGAAGTTATTATTAATTGAGCTCCTTGAACATATCATTGTTACAAATATCGAGGTGTTTGTCAGGAGATTCCAATTGTAAAATCTCTGTAAAGAGTGTCTTCAGTTATAAAACCTAATTATTGAAACTACTTTATTGTAATAACCATAACTGAATAATAATATTGATATTTAGAGTAGATATGGTGAAATAAAGATCACAAGATATCTACGCACTGTAATAATTTCAGAACGTGCCTCGCAATTATATCTGATTTTCTAAATACTATGAGTAATAAATTGGGACCAAACTGTGCTAACTATACTTTGATTAAATTAAAAACTTAACATTTACATATTTACTTTTTCAGTAAATAACTATGAAGATATATAAAATACAGACATTTTTGCCACAGTGTTGTCCCAGATTTTAATACTAGAGCAATAACATAAATCTTGTCACAATTTGGATCATCATCTCGGTTTCTGTTGCCTCAAAGTGATAAATTACCTCATCTTTGAGCAGTTGATGTAACATATAGAATGACATGAATAAAGCTTTGGGTAGCTGATGTAGGTCAGCAATGGGATAAAAATTACAGAAAGATCGATTTTCCATTTACTATGGGCAAATATGAAAAACAAAAAATAGATCAGTTATATTAAAAGTTCTATACCAGACCAAGAACAAAAGATTACAGGCAATCTACGGATACTTTATGATAATTTCGTCTTTTTCTTTTATAATGGTAAATTTTTTTTCTATGCTGTGCTCTGTGTTGACCTCATATTCCTAAAGCCCTTGAACATGGTCGAAAGTACAGCTTCAGCTGGAAGTTTTGTTTCTACAAAAAGCTCTGTAGCTACAGTTCACTTTATTGTATCAAAAATAGATATTTATTGATTCATATGTAATAACTAGACAGTTTGGTTGGCAATAGGGCACTGTCCCATTGTTAACCAAATTGTCTGTCCCAATGATCACCATGACGCCATTTTGAAAACATTTGGGTAATGGGTATAGTGGCTCAACTAAAAAAGTATAAAGGCAATCGTTTCATATGATCATCATACTTTACCTATTTCTTAAATATTATAAAAGAATGCCTTAAGCATTATATGTTAAATTAACAAATTTATAACAATTGGAACAGAGTACGAAAAATTTAGTTTTCCCACCTCTAAAAAAATATTTTTATAGGTGGGAAAGAGCTGACTGCACCCCAATCGCTGAATGCAATGCGAGTGAATGCACTGAAGTGTGTCAAATTTACCACAAAGATATTGTTAAAAATTACCCGCAAATTAAAAATTTATTGGGCATGTCCCATTGTTCCCAGTGTCCAATTGATGACCATATTTCCCTAACTCATAAAATGGCAAGAATAGATCTTTGACGATATTTAGTATAATGCCATTATTAATTGAAGAAAATAGAATAATTTCATTGAATTGAATGAAAATAAGTTAAATAAGTGAAATAATAATAAAAATGGTGAAAATTTGCAATTATAACTAAATAAAAATAAAATTATGAATAAATAAATTTAAAAATTAAAATACACATTTATATTCAAATCAGTTACACTCTACTTTTATCTAATTCATTAATAAATAGGAATGAATATAAAATACAGACTTTTTATCCATCGTGTTGTCTTAGAGCTTATCTCTAAGACAATAACTTAAATCTTGCTACAATTTGGATCATCATCTCGGTTTCTGGTGCCTCATAGTGATAAATTATCCGACCTTTGAACATCATATGTAACTAATAAAATAACATCAAAAGAGCATTGAGAGGCTGATGTTACTCATAAAATAACATCAATAGAGCATTGAGAGGCTGATGTAACTCATAAAATGACATGAATAGATCCTTGCAGATTTTATCAGTTTTATATTTATAATTGAAAAAAATAGGATATAAATATGTAGAATTGAAGAAAAATGAATTAATGAAGTGAAATACTATTAGAATTGGTGCATAATAGAAATTATATTTAAAAATAAATTATATCAGATTGGTTCAGGTTCTTCTATATTTTGTTTGTTAAATTTCGCAATTTTGTAAAGATATGCATGTAAAGAGATACTTTCATTTTTTGTATTAGTCTCCCAAGTCGGAATAATAAATAAGTATAAAACATTTGATAGTATAAATGAACAGCTTCTGCCTGTCCTAGATTAGCTCTAAGAAAAAATAATCCTTCAGGTATGGGAAGCTCAGATGCTGTCTCTCATAAACTCAATGAAGGAAAAATGGCGCTAAATCGAACAGTGAAGGACTTCAATGATTAAATATGTTTTAATTTTTGAGGAAATTCATTCAAAATTCACAATATGGTAGCAATATTGTATGAATGTTTAATCAAGAAATATTATTACCTTAATTTACAATAATTAATTCTGGGAGCAAACATCCATTTATCTACATTTCGCCAAGATTCCAATGCTACCCGCAATAAATCACATCACAATCATTTGTTTATGAATCATAACGATTCAAATCGTGGCCTCACAACTCAAAAGCCATTGTATTCAGGTTCTTTTTTTCACATTAGGGAAACAAGAAATATCCCGCAATGACCCTCTACAGGATTACCAGTCTGCACTAGGAGCTAATACAGACGAGGAAGATTAAGCATCCTATTTTCAATTACAGCTGACGATTGTATTAGCATTCGAGAGAAGTACAAGAATTTAAAAGAACTGAATTCCGAACAGATTGATTATCAGATTAGAAAGATTGATGGACTAAGGTTCGTATGCTTATTTAAAAGAGCCTAGAAATTTTTTAGGTGGGTTCATAGAAGGTTACTAGTCTACTTCATTGGCCTACTTTATTGGTATTCACATTACAATATAGAATTATATGAATATATAAACCAGAATATAGAAACAAAAATCATTATATCCGGTCAAACCTGAATTGAGATATTTGAATATCTTCAGATATTTAGGTTACAGATTTTTACACAGAATTAATCAAGCCAATGGAATGGTGTTAACCATCTCCATTCGTAGAATGTATTCAATTAGTTACTGTCTTTCACTCAACATTTTGAACCTCGGAACACCGAGAAAGGGGGAATATCTTTAAAAGATTTAAGGAATTCAACAGATGAACACGATAAGAGAAGACAGGAATAGATTATATGCAAATATAATGGACAAAAATTATTTAACATTTTAAAAACACGTTTTCACATAAAATAATATGAGTTTTTTTAGATATAAGTATATATATTATTATTTCAAAATAATATTACTGATTTTAACTATTCACTACATGGATATTTCAATAAACATTATGGTTTTTAATAATTTGTATAGATTCCTCAAGCTTCCTTAAACTTTAAATAAAAATTAATTATTTAATTAAGTAAGTAATGGAAAACTTCTTTCCAGAATAAATTGTCTTTTCGGATATTTTCACTACTTTGTCCCAGTAATAAGACAACAGTGTCCCAATATTGAGACAACATTGTCCCAATATTGAGACAACATTGTCCCAATATTGGATTGTTACAATATTAGTCAAAGTTGGATAATTTTGCTCTCTGTTAATTATAAAGCAATGTATTTTGTTACAAAGTTGCCAGTCAAATCTCCTGTAATTAAATATCTCAATTTGTCGATAAGCTGCCTGTTCGTTTTAGACATTAAAATACCTACATTTGCAGCCTCAACTTATTAGTTTATTATCGGGAATCCATAGAGGGGCCATTCCCAGACGGAAATCATAGTTGGCATTATGTACATTTATATACGGGGGGTATTTTTTACCGTTGATTATATGCGGTTCCCCCTTCTATCGTATTACTAGAGACGACGCCGAACTTAATCAACCATAATTTCTTCAAAAAAAATTTCAGTTGGTAAACCCAACTATAATCTACTGAATGAAAGATGGCACAGCCAACTATAATCGGAGTTGTTCGAATAACCTAAAATTTAGAGCAGAGTATAGTTGGTTGAACCACGGATAATAAAATAAAACAAAATTCATAAAAATACATATGGATGAAAATGATTTTGGTTTCATAGAGATTGATCAAAAGGTATTATGAAGTGATAATATATAACCAATTTGCTATATTTCAATGTAATTACGAGTGGGTGGTGTTAATTCTAAAATGCATACTATGGTTATCATTTTCCCGTAAAATAAAATACAAGACATGGCAACTCTTGTACAGCTGCCATATACCTACGTTCATGCGCAAATGCTATGAATAAAATATATTATCTCAGGCATCAAAAGGTTGATTGTTGTATAATAATAATTCTTGATACTATGATAACGAACATAATTAATTTTTCATACCTAGTTATACTACCTATTTCTTTTTACATTTTATACTTAATTTAAAGTACAAGGTTTATTGTATCTAGGATAATGCTATAATGGATAATGTAAATACTTATTTAAAATAATATATTATAAGTGCTGCAATATAATCATACTGCCTATAATGTTCATTATCATTACTACCTCTAGGTAAGTACCTAAAACTTATACATTTTTAGATATAATATTTAGCTAGATTATAGATAGGTAGGTAGCATAAATTATTACTTTAAAAATAAAAATTCTAAGAATTAAATTTTCAATTATTACCTACTTTAGCTAAAAAAAAATGAAAATAATTTGTAGGTAATATGAAAATATCACCTCCTAGCTGTGATCAGTTTTACTTCATTATTATATTGGTAAAATCATAACCAATCACTTTGCCGCTTTTTATAAAGCAAAGCGAAGCTTTCCAAACCGTCAAAGACAGCACACTGAGAACAGTAGGACGTGGTCAGTTATTTAATAAGTCAAAGTGAAATAAATTATTGAATTATGTCAAGTAAGAACTTGTAAAGTTACCAAGAATGTAGTGAAAGATAAAAGAGAAGAAAGAAAAGCCAGTTAAATATGAAATCTTTAGCAAATACACTTGCTAGCATCGTAGGTAGGGCGCTACACCTACTCAAAGCCTGTGTATAATTAAAATTGGTGAGGTTCTAATAACTTCAATATTTAGGAGCTGCATAAATCTGTGTAGGTATATAAAATATTATACCTGTACCTAGGTACTTTTTTATCATGTTATTGTCCACAGTGATATGAAGTCAAACTGGAATACCTACCTGCTTATCAATTTGTCACCTAGTCCATGTTTCAGAATAAGTTAAAGAATACCTATTTATTGATGTAGTACTTTCTTCTGGACCTGTATTTAACCATCTGATTAACTCATTGAACTTTACTATTAACATGGAATGATGGGAAACGAAATTTGCATCCAAAATTAATTTAATTAATATGCCTAGCCGCCTAGGTATAGGTAGTGATTTTTTTGTACAGTGGGCTCTTTTACATGAGTGACACTGTGACTCAAGTCTCAGCAGTCTGACCTGAGGAGTTAGGATAGGTACATTCTTTTCAGACTGACCAAATTCCATGTTTCAGAGGCTTGAAAATTGTAGGCCAATTTTTGAGCCAAAATTTCACAAAATATATGAGCCAAGCCAATTTGGCTCATTTTTTTGAAGATTTCAAGCCAAAATAAGTTAAATAACCATGCCCCATGGTAGGTAACATAGGGATTATTAAATTAATTCAAAATTTTAAGCCAATTAGAGTGACTAATCATTTGGCTGATCCACCTACATAATACATTTTACCAATTAGGATAGGATTATAGGTAGGCTAAGTACCCCATGTTTCAAAAATTCAAAGTGTTGACTAACTTGACAAAGTTGCCAGAATTATGGTATAGGTACAGGCGACTTTGGACTTTTGAGGGGTGAAATAAGTTGTTAAACCTGTAATTTGTAAATAAGTTAAAATAACTAGCAGGTAAAGTAACTCATAATATAGTCTCAGGAGACCAGTTTGTATTTGATACACAAAATTCCACAGACTTTTTCAAAAGCAGAAAAAATCCATCAAGAATTTCCAATAATAATAATTTGGTTGATCAACCAACATTTTCTCAATTTCTCTGTCGAAAATTAATGGTGCTAACATTGGAAATTAGGAATAAATAGCTAAAAATCCACTGACCTTGCAGCCTTCACGGTTCACCTTGCTGGAATTTACCCTGAAATAGTAATACAGTCTGGTCCACGGTCCGGCGTCCACATTATGACCACATAATAAAGCATGTCCAAACTCGCCATATTAATATCAACTCGGCGAGTTTGTGACATTGATTTTGAGCCCTTCCTTCAATTGCAAATGGCAAGAAATATCTAATTTTCTCCTATGGTACAATGTTATTTTGAAGAGAATTTATGATAATTTGATCATTAATCATTCATTATGAAGAGAAATTTGGTGATTTTAGGAGAGAGCTGGAGAGACAAATTGAAATGGAGAGTTTCTGTGCCATACTATTTTACTTAAGAGTCTGGTCAAGAGATTCACGGGGCTCACCTGCATCAGACATGAAATATCAGGTTGTTTTCAAGTGTAAAACTAATATTTTCAATAGGAAGTCAAACTTTTAATTAACCCTTATGTTTTTTAATAGTCTAATACATATAAATATTGGAGACTGTGAGTCTTGGGAGAATTCCAGCCATTTTGGTATTTTTGGAGATGGATAATCATGGATTGAAAAATCCTGGGAGAAAAATTATTCTAAAATTAAATTCTTTGAGACTGATCAGAGTGGACACAGTATGTAGTGTATTGCACTATTACTATGCAGTGTGCATATCCATATACTGGCTATACTTCTCAAGATTTTAATTTCTAAGACATTTTGACAATTTTTTCTATCTCCAAAAATCTAAAAAGTTCCCAATTAATTAAAATAGATCATACATGTAAACACAGGAATTAATCTTGCAAAAATATAAATATATTCCTTATGAAAAACTCTGTAAAAGTCTCCAAAAGATCACTGGTGAATACACCATCCAGACTGTATTTCATGGCAAATTTCACCAACTTGTCGATGGAAAATTAAAAATTTCCACTTTAAAAATAATATTCAAGCAAAGTTAGTGAATTTCTAGCTATTTATTCCTATGTTAGTGATAATGTTACCATACATTTTTGGTGGCTAAATTGAGAAAATGCTGATGGATCAGCTAATTTATTAGAAATATGCTGAGTGCTTATGGCTCATAAACTCAGCACTTGCCTTTCCAGGTACCTCCATAAGAACTAAAGAAGCTAAATTAAAATGATCAATTTATTATAAATTCATTACAGAATGATATTGTAGTATAGGATTTAATTGAATATTTATCACCATTTGTAATTGAAAGGATTAAAATTGCTGTCAAAAACTCGCCAATGCCCAATGGCAAGAAAGGACATACTTTTTTATCTGGGATAAATGGTGGTGAATTATTTCAAGTTTTAAAAGAAATCAGTGGGTTTTTGTGCACCAAATACAGAGTACTGACAAGTGACAGGTATACCATAAAAGCCACACTGGCATATATTATATATGGTGCTAATTAACTATTTTTTTCTTATGCAACAATGTTGTTTGGTGTATTTATTGGAATATTGTCATTTATGGAGCTTGCAGCTTCGCTGTGCCCTATTCAGGCACATGAATTTATCATTTAATCTAAACCAAACTAAGAGATATATTAGTATTACAATATTCAACAAAAAGTTCCAAAAAATTTGGATTTGGGCAAAATTAATATATATGTGCTTTTAACACAAAGAATGAGCTGACACATAGTCAACTAGTCATTTTGTCAATAAAAAGTAATCATTTGACAGTTATTGATATTTTTATCCAATGCCAGAGGTGGAATATGCCTCACATTTATAGTTTTTTATTAAAGTATAATAAAAGCATAATATAACTTTCCTTTTTATTTTAGATTATTCAATAGCTTTCTAACTATGGAATCTATATCATATTTGGACTTTAAAAAGTATATAGCTAGGTGTAAGATTACCTAAATGTAGGGAGAGCAATGTGGTTGTCCATAAGTGGCCAAATTCCTATTCATTGCATAAAAAATGTTCCATCAGAAAAGAGTTGGAAAAGTATGCTATTGTATCACTGTCACTCAAGTAAGTAACAACTAACAAGCTAACAATTTTTATCTAATATCTGAGATTTTTTCCTTAATATTTTTTTAATTTTAAACATTTTTCAGAAAATTATGATGCATGCTGCAATAAAATTTATTGCATTGAAACAGCTCCAAGTTCATCAGAAATTGAAATGAATGCCAGCAATGTGCCAAGATTTCTGGATGCTGTTCCCCAATTTCATGGAGGACTGATTCACAATTTAAGGTTAGTAGCAAATGCCTTTTTTATATGATTATATGATCCAGGCATATATAGACTTTATTTACTAATGGAGAATACACTTGACATATTCAGCAAGTTTGCTATCAGATTTAGGAAGTATCAAGTAACTGATCAATAGTTTGTTGACTTGATGCCAAAACTAAATTTCAAATAATTTCTAGTTCTTCATAAAAAAATTTCAAACTATTCATAACTGTTTTTGTACATGCAAGTATAGATAAACTATGCAAAAAGCTAGCATTACTTGATTGGGCGAGTAACACCTGACTCCATTCAATTCTCTTCTCCATTCAGACTGTGAAAATTGTATTTATTATTTGTGTAATACACCATTTTGCTCCCAGTTGTGTGTAAACTATTGAATATAACATGGTATCTTTTGTTGACAATGAAATTGAAGATTTTCAAATAAAAGAAGCTTATTATTTCTTCCCAATGAAAAAAATAGTGTAAAAACTAATTTCCATAAGTAATGTTTTCTCTCTCATTACAGGGACAAGGTGCAATGCACTTGTGTGGCGAAAGTTAATAAAATGCATGGCAAATTAAATCAACTTGGAAAAAGTCACTTCTATATTAGTGAAAATGGTCACACCATCCCAATTTTTCCCACCACCAGCTCAATATGAGAGTGAACTATGTGATTTAACTGCCTATTGTGCCTACTACCTTGGTAAATATTTATGATATGCATTGTGTGTGTAAGTAATAGTGTTACTTTGATTTAGCTGATTTTGAATTAATATTCTTCAAATGTAATTTATAATTTTTTCAGGATTCTACTTTGAAAAAAATGACTGGAAAAAGGACCCTGAATCTTGATGAGGTTGATGAGGAAAAAAAATTAGCAGTTCAATTTCCCCTAATAGGACTGTTTGAAGGATGCAAACACTCAAAACTTAGTTTCAAGGACCATGCAATAGGAAAACAAGTTCTCGGTGATTCACTGAATTGTATAAATAAATAAAATAGATCAATTTTCAGTTGTATATCTAATGATAAACTATGTTATACTATTACCTGTATACAATATATATGTAAATTCAATTTTAGTTTCTAAGAGTGGGTTTCTCGATTGTTACTCGGGAAATAGCAAATTAAGGAATTTTGTGAATATAGCTATTCATTAATTATATCTTATCATATTATAAACTTTATGTTCAGTTATTGCCATGACTGTAGAATTACTTTTGAATCTAATGACTCGTCCAGACTTTGTTAGATAATTATATCGAAAAATATGCTAAAGCCTTATAATAATACTGTAATATACCAACTTCCAGATATCATAATACTGCACCACTCGATAACATAGAAGGAAGCTTGTACTTGTGTGAGCCAACTCCTTCCAAGTGCTAGTACTTTGGAGTTAAAATCAAAGCCAAAGAGTAAGTGTATTATTGTTTCATTCCTACAACTTCCCTCCAGTGTAGTAATTGTGCGAAGATTTTTTGTTTTCTTCATAGTTCTTAAAATCTTTGAATTGTTTTAATGATGTAAACTGACGGTTTTTTATTTGTGTCTTATCAAATTTTTACATGTTATGTTTTCCTTTGCAAGCACAATGCAAACACCATCTGAATCACTGCTTGCTGCTTCTTCAGTACTAGCTGCTTCTTCAGAACTAGCTGCTCCTTCAGTACTAGATGCTTCTTCAGAACTAGCTGCTCCTTCAGAACTAGCTGCCCCTTCAGAACTAGCTGCCCCTTCAGAACTAGCTGCCCCTTCAGAACTAGCTGCCCCTTCAGAACTAGCTGCCCCTTCAGTACTAGCTGCTCATTCAGTACTAGCTGCTCCTTCTGTACTAGCTGCTCCTTCAGTACTAGCTACTCCTTCAGTACTAGCTACTCCTTCAGTACTAGCTGCTTCTTCAGTACTAGCTGCTTCTTCAGTACTAGCTGCTCCTTCAGAACTAGCTGCTCCTTCAGAACTAGCTGCTCCTTCAGTACTAGTTGCTCCTTCAGAACTAGCTGCTCCTTCAGTACTAGTTGCTCCTTCAGAACTAGCTGCTCCTTCAGAACTAGCTGCTCCTTCAGAACTAGCTGCTCCTTCAGAACTAGCTTCTCCTTCAGTACTAGCTGCTTTCCAAGTTTTAATCATTTTATAGATTTGTATTAGCTTCTATTAGTATTTTTGTAAGAGGAAGCTACGTATTTTAGAATGTGAATATTATTTTCTAAATATTTACGCTATTTTCTATATTAATTCACTATCTTTTATAATCTTCACATTTCTTATTGCACCATATTTTTGAGCATTTAGGGGAAAAGATAGGGAGTAAATTTTGTAGTATAAGATCTATTGGTTGTTTAGTGTTTACTACTTGTACTTTTGTCAAACAAGTTAGAAAATATAGTAATGAGGGCATTACTTTGTTTGTACCACTATATAGCCCCCAGGGGCTCTATCCTGAAGCTGTCTGTGGTGAATGGAAAAGAAGGAGGGTGTCGCCCTTGGTCCCCGAATTGATGTAATTTGGATTATGGATGGTCTTTTTTTCCTTTTTAACATGTTTATCATATTTTTAACGCTACTTGCAGTTCTATAGGATAGCGCTAGGGTTATGCTCTTCAACTACGAGGTCTTAGATTTTTGTGTTAGGTACACTCGTGTGCTTCATTTACTATCACCTCTTCATTTTCCTCTTCTATCCGCGAGTGCAGCCACAGGTGCTTGTGTCCCTCTTCGTCACATTCCTTGGTAAGTGACTGCATTCACAGAGTAGCTTTTCTGCATCCATGAGCATTGTCGCCGACGGTGGTAAGTGACTGTTCATGGAGCCACTCTCCTCTCTGACTGCTTCTTCCAGTCCCTTGTATTTAATTTCCTTTTGACGTCAGCGATATGGCCTTTGGTTCCGAAGCAGACGTTAAACCCCTACTAAAAAAATTACCATTATTTATGTCTATTATAAATATAAATATTATTCCACATTGTTACATACTTCTCTTCAAATGAAGTGTTTATCATGATTGATTAAGTAAATATTAAATAAGGTATGAATTTGTTAGCTATATGTTTCTCCGCAAAATTTATTTAAGTAGTAATCGAAGCTTTCTTTCATACTTAATAATAAATATATATTGGTGCGTTAAAAAAAAACATTATTATGTATATGAAAAAAAACTATCAAGAGATTTGCTTTTTGCGATATAATAAAATGTTCACACTGTTTCAGTTTATTTATTCACCTTAACGACGAATATATGGGCAAATGCCAATGAATAGCAATATAGTTGTACATAGTAGATATCGCCATCGAAAATATAACATTGTACATAGTTGGTATCGTCATCCATAATATAACGTTGTTTATAGTTGGCTCAGCCTTATTTAAAGAAATATTTGATATCAGCGATTATGTGCGGATTAGCCAACTCTACTTGTTGTTTATCGTAGGATATGCCAACTGTATTTAGTTGTTTATGGTAGGCTATGCCAACTATAAAATATCTACGGCAAAACGGTCACTTGCCGTCTATAATGCCAACGGTAATGCCCAACCATAAATGTACATAATGCCAACTATAAATTCCGTTTGGGTTGTAGCAGTGGGAGAGAGCTATATTTATTGAAAAACTATTATTTGGCTACTGAAATAGGGGAAATGGAAGCTAATATTACGACTAGTATCATCGGTCAATAATTATTTCGAATTAAACTGTGATATAATTATAAAGAAGTTTGACGGTTACTTTTACCACTTGCTAATGTTAAAAAAGAAATTGCAAGGGACTATGAAAGAGCAATGAAACAAACAAATTTCTCAAACAATAATCAATTTATTTGTTCGTTCTAATATTTATTCAAGGCATATGAACACAGACAGATTATGGGGGGGGGGGGTTAATACGAAGGGAATAACTCAGTTACCGATCATCCTCATTTATATGGAGAATCTACTCACCATAAAATTTGACATATCAAAAGAAAGATAAGGTACGTTCCGACTTATCGCTTAATTCTTCATTTATGATCATTTAAAACTCCACTTTAATTAACTATTTACTTACCCTAACAACATTTCAATCAACTCCACAGTATGTTTAGCTTATCTAGATACAGGTGCAGAGAGACATTACTCAGGGTTTGTTTGCAAACACGGTTTTGTACCCAACATATTCATATGATTCGATAAGAGCACATAGTACGAATAAATATGTAAGTAAATACATACTATATATTATTACCAGATTCAGTATATATAATATAATTTCCTATTAGTTCTAAAATATTAAACGCATTTGTTTAGTTTTATTTCGTTTTGTTTTAGTGAATTAATTCCTGATATAATTACTCTATTAATTTCAATGTGTATTGTTTCACGAATAAACTAAACAGTATAGTATATTTTATAAAACAATTCAATCTGATATCCCACTTCAAATATAAATGTTCAATAATTTTTTTTTCACTTAATGTAATATGTATTGATATGAGAGATGACGCAATCTTTTATTTTGCTTCAAGTGAATATTCCAGTCGTGAATTACATTGGCTTAAAATGGAATAAATACTGAGACATTTAAAAAAAAAGGAGAAAACAAACCAAAGTTAAGTCTACGCATTTCACTCCCAGTATTTTAGTTCATTCGTTCATACTGGAAGCTACAAATAGCTGAAAAATAATTCATTAGATGTAATGTAATACTATTTACTTGAGTGGAGAGTATATGAAATATTGATTTTAATTTCAACAGACTTTAAATTTCTTCCCATATTTCAAATTTTCACCTTATTTATACAATTCTAATATGTTTTGAAATCTCAAAATATTTTTAAGATCTGACATCTGGAAGACAGTATTATCTTTAGCAAATGGTATAAATGTTGAATGTTCGAAAATATATAAGAAATAAGTCTTATATAATTTTTTCCGATGGTTATTTTGGAATTAGAATCAAGATATTATCTAATGAACTTTAATGAGTGAAATCCATCATGGGTAAAATGACAAATTATTACAGAATTGATTCATCATTCAAGTTTACAAGTGTACGTTGCTATTATATATAATGTTCATAAAATTAATTTGTCTTTGCTAAACTGGTAGCAAATATCATTCTGTGAGTGCGGTGTCTTAATGGTTTTCTAGGTCGTATTTATACCTCATTCCTTCCGTGCACTGAGTTATTGTGCCATAAAAGTCTCATGTATTGTCATCCATATAATATATTATAGGAAAATGACGGTGCAGCTCTCTTTTAATTCATATGAAATTATTTAATTAACTTCAAATAATCAATAACAGAAGTCACCACGAGAAGATGGCCGCTCATTGAGTTCTGCTCTAACCCAACTCATCCTTCCTACCATTGCTGGGAGACTTTAATTAATCTTGTTACATATCAAAAAAATCCTAGCCTTAGTACAAATCCAAAATACATATTATAGCTACGATATGCCAAGCCGTTTCTTCCAGTGATTGAAGTGCCCAAAAGCATGGCTTCACGAAACCATGGGAATATGAATCATTTTTGACCACTGCCAACATAATTATAAGGTTATATAATATGTATGGTACAGCTGAAACACCGAGTGCTGGATTATTAGTTACTAGTATCACAGTATATAATGAAAGTTTATATACCATTTGATTTTAAAAAAGAGCATACCCGTCAGTCTATGATGGGTATTAACATTTGTTCAGATTAGTGAAGTCCCCATGTGGGCCCATGTGAGCAATAGGTACGGAGAGGTTTTTTGAAAAATAGGCCAACATGGTGACACCATGGGCTTTCATGTTGAAACTATTTTGACCCAAGATGTTACCGATATGTTAATCAAGTTTCAGCCATATAATGTTGTTACGCTATATCATTTTGGGCAAATGTGATAATTCAATTGGATGGATTCGCCAAATTGAACAAACCTCCTCCCAAGGTATTATTCCATGAGAATGGAAAATCACGTTCTTTCTAGTCATTAACTAATAACTAGAGCCCGAACTTTTAGAACTTATAAAAAAAGCATTTTAGGACCTCAAAAAAGTCATTTTAGGACTTATCACATACACTTTTAGGATTAATAAATAGGTATTTACAACGAATAAAAAAGAATTTTGGAATATAAAATCAACAGTTTTTAGTCCGTTTAAACAAATAAAAATGGTGAAGACAAATAAACAAATTATTCATTACTTAACAATTCAATGAATCTAGTTTATAGTAATTTTATTCAAATTTAACCTAAAAGTATTATACAAAAAAGTTAGGTACATTAAAATTCATTAAATTAAACTAATTCCAATATCAAATTTAAAATTTGTATTTACAGCAAACCCTCGTAATAGACAACTTCAGACTAAACAAACCATGTATTGGATAATTACACCAATTAAGATATTTTGAAACTGTTGTACAGGAAAAACCACTTGCAAGACAAAACATAATTTTTGTCCCCTGACAGTTTTTCTATTGTAAATATTACAAATATTAATAGGTTCTACAAATATATCTCTTTGAATACTTTATTTTATTGAATATTCGCTATTTTATTTTTTTTAATTCGGGGCATAGTCTGTGCTAAAAAATTGATGTGAAAAATTACAGAAAACTAGATACAGTGGTGACTATGCTAATTCTTAAATTAATAGAAGTAGTATATTTATATAATAATTCAGACAGATTTTGATTGAATTATAACGTTATATAAATTTGCCAATATAACTCATCAATTTTACCGACTTACCAAATTATCAAATTGTATAAAAAACCCAAAATAAGACTTCGCATCATTTTAGGAATTTATGATATTTTAGGACTTTGTAGCATTTTAAGGACCTTATGGAATTTATTGACTTTATGGCATTTATTGACTTTGTGGAATTGTTATGGCTTTTATGGCATTTTAGGACTTTATGGCATTTGTCCGGGTTCTACTAATAACTATGTATATAAAAGGGGTTATTGAAAGTGGGTTCTGAATAACAGTCAGACGTGTATAAATAACATAAAACGATACAGGGATTACATAAATAGAACAGATACAGGTGGAACCTTATCCATAGACATGATAAGGGTCCTGGTTGGAGAGTGTTAAGAACACAATACCATAAAGCCAACTGATATAGTGAGTGCAGCGTTCACTGTATAAACATTTAGTCAATCCATTGTGTTCCTATAGATTCCTACAAAAGCTAGTGACGACTACATTCGTAGAAGTTGTATGTCAAGAGGAACGTGGCGGGCTGATCCATTCGTGAATAGAGGACACATAAAATAGGTAATTTAAAATTACCAAATTTCATAACAAAGATGGACTTTAATAATATGTTACAAGATTAATTAAAGTCTTCCAGCAATGGTAGAAAGGATGAGTTGGGTTAGAGCAGAACTCAATGAGCGGCCATCTTCTCGTGGTGACTTTTGTTATTAATTATTTGAAGTTAATTAAATAATTTCATATGAATTTAAAGAGAGCTGCACCGTCATTTGCCTATATTGTTACTCAATTATGACATTTCATTTGCTAATAACTAGCTCAATTGTGGCGATAGAAGAAGATATCCTATGACTTTGAGACACGAAATTAAGTTTTTCATAACCAAATATCATTGTGATTAACCTATTCAATAACATTAAAGGGTGGAAAATAATTGATATTTTTCAATATTTTGGTTATATCCAACACATTTGTTGCGCATGAAGGTGATGTAGCAGAGTCTTATAATTTTTTCCTGGAGCCAATTGGACCTTTATCTATTTAATTTTATCTATTATGAATCATATATATGAAAAATGAAAACTTATTAAAATAACCATATAATGGTGTTTCTCACTATTTTTCAAATTTTCAAGTCTCGTGTGGCGCATGAAAAAATTGGTTTAGAGATGTAAGATTTTTCACATATTATTTCAACACAAAATTGCAACTTTTATCACTATTACCAGACCCAACTCAAAAAAGTTGAAAAAACACTCTACCCTAATATGTATGCATTTGAACATAATCTTAAACCCATTGTATTAATTGTATTAATTGTTCTATTTTATCAATTTTAAGTGATTTTTTTCCCATTAACTCAGTAATTATAAAAAGTATTTATTTAGTTAATTTGTACTACATTTACTAGGTAATATCAAATTTTATGATAATAAGAAAAACATTGGTGGGAATATGTTAACAATGATTGACTTTCTGTAAAGCGATGCTATTAAATAATGCACAAACAATTAGAGATAATGAAGGGAAGATCAACATTAATCTTCCAAAGATAAATAAGTTAATGAATATTGATTTGTCCAGCTACATAATTGATTCCATGAAACATGTGCTCCAAACGTTCACCTAATAAAACCAATTCATCTTTCTTACTTCCCCTGATGATAAAGTAACTATACTCAGGGTTTCTGAAGATTTATTTCTCCGTGTTTTAAGGATCTTTTTTAAGTTACACCTTGACTCACAAATGTTGGATATTGACTTGACTCACAAATTAGCCGAAAGAAACATCTCACTTTAGCCAAAACTAAAATAAGTTCCTTTTTATAAATTTTGGTAATTAGTAGCCTCATAATTTACACTATCAACGTTTTATCCCACTAGGAGACGTGTGCTATAACTGCATATCCATCGTCTCAATTTCAGTGATTCAAATCATTTAATTTTTTAATTTGCACCATCTACAACCGTACTCCCCTTCTAATACTCAACTAATATACACTTTCAATTAATTCCTCCCCTTCGTCTTGATGGCTTAGATGATATTATTCCTGTTCGACTTATTAAGCTTTGAGTCAAGCAATAGGTCACACTATTTATATTATGATTTCAATGGCCAGTATTTCGCTGTGAACACAATGTTCAATACGCTCTGTAATGCAGCCAATGAATGAGGAAGAGAAGTACGGACAGTTAGCTATTAGTATTGTTTATGAGTAAACTTGAAGAGTGATACAAACCAATACCGATATATATTGCTATAAAAAAAATATTTTGGGATCTTAGCAAGTATTGCTGAGAACAATGCAACTGTGTATACATTAGGGTGGAGCGTTTTTTCAACTTTTTAGAGTTGGGTTTCACGTTAGGGGGGAAAAGTTGTGGAACTGCATAAGAACGACGTTTGTAAACTTTCAGACTCCTATGTCGATTTCTTGATGGTTCGAGGGTCTTTTGAAAATACGAGAAAATAGCATATTATTTAAGAAAATGCAAAAATTATATTTATTGTTCTAAAAATTCAAGATAGATTAATATCGTTAAAATAACCCATTGAGAATATCTGACCAAAATTTCAAAGCTCTATCTTATTATCTTCATTGTTCGAAGCCCCTTTGAATATCATAATGATAAGGATTTATTGATGAAAACATAATCACCAAGCCCTTCTACAATTACCTCTAGCAAGGGGACATTTCAGGGCCTCGAACAATGAAGATAATAAGATACAGCTTCGAAATTTCGGTCAGATATTCTCAATGAGTTATTATTACGATATTAATCTATCTTGACTATTAAGAATAATAAATATAATTTTGGACTTTTTTAAATGATATGCTATTTTTAGTATTTTCAAAAGACCCTCGAACCATCAAGAAATCGACCTAGGGTTCTGAAAGGTTGCACACATCGTTTTTATGCAGTTCCACAACTTTTCTCCCCTAACGTGAAACCCAACTCTAAAAAGTTGAAAAAACACTCCACCCTAGTATACATACATATTACATGTATAGATTACCTTGAGCTCTTTGAAAATCTTTTCAATCATTCCAGACAACCTTCACTTTGAGGGTCAGGGTACATATCATGTTTAAGTAAATATATCATTGAGAATATTCGGAAGATGAACATATACTACATATAGTATATATCCCTTTTACTTCGATATATTCAATAGCATTAGTTGTCGATTATCAATAGAGATAAGGGTATCCAATATTATACATTGCGGAACAAAAAACTTGGCAATGCACTAAAACTAGTCCTCTTTGCCAAAAATATCAATATCATTATGAGTTTTGTATGAAATCGTAATTTTTAGAGTAAATCATTGTTTCACTGTGGAAAGCTTGAATAAATAGGCTTCCAAAGTAACATAAAGTAACATTACTTGGTGAAATTGACACAATAAAACGAACCAAAAATATTTGCCAAAAATTTTTTTCGAAGAAAAAATATACCAAACAGTTTTCAACACCAAACATTGTTCTATAAACCTTAATCAATCATTCAT
The DNA here is from genome assembly GCA_947561585.1 of Caprella mutica. Classification (NCBI taxonomy): domain Eukaryota; kingdom Metazoa; phylum Arthropoda; class Malacostraca; order Amphipoda; family Caprellidae; genus Caprella; species Caprella mutica. The sequence goes on from CANNZV010002906.1 coordinate 61,101, forward strand.
CAACGTATGATGTTAATTCCTCAATTTCTATAGACGTTAGTTAAAAACAAACCTCCAAAAACCTTTTTCATACCATTCGTTTATTCGTAATTTGGCATCCATTCCCACAAACCCTCCTCTCGATAGTTGGGCACAGATTTTGTTTGTGGTTAATGTCAGTATTATGTGGGAGAGCCAATTCATGAGCTTCTTTCCAGTGATGCCTTGTTCTGCGAGCCAACTTTTAGTGAAATGAGAAGCATGAATTAATTTGGAGCATCATCCTGCTGAAAAATTAGATTCGGTTTGATGCCATCAGATAAAGAATTCAATCAGGAGAGAAAATTGTCTCTCAGTAATACAATATAGTTCTCAAAGTTCATTTTTAGACCATCAAGCACAACTAATTAGTAACCAATAAAACCAGTCACAAAAAGATGATGCAGCCACCCCCTGGTGCCCATTCATACGCAGACTTGGACTTGCCTCATTCATAGTAATTCTGGGATCCAACCGTCAGTACCGTCAAGGGTGGCTTTGATCTCGTGTTTGCTCAGAGCAGGCACACTGTCGGTGATCTTTGTTTTGCATTCTCTCTCTGGATTCGTTTTCGTTTTTTTAGACATGTTGGTAACTGCAGCTTGATCAAAAATTTTCTTGTAGGTTCCGTGAGGATTCTTTGAGAAAAGACTCCTAATTTTTTCTTTTTGCTTGTAGTCACCATTGGCAATCCGCCATCATGCTTTTTTCTGCCCATTTTATCTTCAACGACCAGTTTCTTGCCCGTACGGAGGGTACGTGTGATAATTTCGATATATTCTTCTGAACTTTTATTATCGTTAAGTAGGTCGATATTATGATTTTTTCGAATTGTGTATAGAATAATTTCTTTCGTTGTTTTAGCAGCTACAAGCAATTTTGAATAAATCCTCATTGATGATTTTAAAGTAAAAGTAGAATGGTACCCCGGGAGACACATTTCTATATTTTGAAATTTATTACATAACCTGTATCACTCATTTAGGTAACAAATATTTAAGTTTAATTTGATAAATTGTTTCAGATTTCGAAAAATCAATTCTGCAAGCTCTTTTGTCTCGATCTGTATATTTAGATTTCATTTGAATAATTGTTCACAATAACCATAACTAGAATTGATAGAGGCTGCAATGTGATGGAATTATCGTGTTTTATGATAGTTAAACTTTGGGATTTTAAAATTATTGTAATCAAGGAAAATTTTAATAAATAGTCCTTCACGTATATTTATTATACATGATATAAAAGATAGCTTAAACATACATGATATGATCAAGAATATGTATTTTTATGAATTCAGCTCAGTCAATTCAAAACATGAAATTATGATAATCTAAATTAAATTTATAAAGTAAGTGCCTTCTCTTAAGATCAACAAATATTATTTTATTAGAGGTGATAAAAAGTAACTTATTATTGGTTCGATCATAATTAACTTCGTTCGTAACTAACTCTATAAATTATTCATCGATATTAAAATGCTGAACTGACATAAAATATCTAACATCATTCAGTAATATCAAAGAGCTTCAAACGAGATATTTTCTACTCTTCCAATATTGAACATTTCTATGTGCACATCATTGGGTCTTTTATCAATGACGTCCAATGAGTTTGCCAGTTATCAATATCCTCAAAGTTAGAAATGTTTACAGGAAGTTTATTTCACGCAAGATCAAATTTCTTTGACCTCATTAGGAATAAATGACTTACGATAGATTCTCTTTGATGGAAAAGATTCAAACTCAACGGGAAATCCATATTATTATGAGGTTATTTAAACTCAACGTTGATGGTTGTATCAGGTTTCAAGCTTTCGAATAGAAAGATTTCTATTCATCATCAGGAGAAAGGTGGAAAACTTCGACCTGACAATGAATTTTATGACCAATAGTTGTATGTTGGATAAGTCTTTCTATTTCAGCTATCTATCTTTTTGTTTATTATTATTAATTAATCTATTAAAAATCGAAATATGAAACCAAAATTTGATACTACCAATAGCTTCTGTTGACAACATTCATTCTCTAGAAAAAATTCTACTTTCTTTATATTTGTAACAAGCTATAGAGGAGCGATAAAAAACGGTCAACCTCTACATATAACTATATGTCTAGTTCTTTTTGTTAATTTTTCTGCACCTTAATATTATTATCATTATTATATATATATATTTTTTTATTATTATTAATATAATATTTATTTGTGTCCTCTATTCCATGTGTGTTCTCTATTCGTATGCATTACTTATTCTTATGTGTGTCCCATTGATCCTATGTGTCTTGTTGTTTATATGTGTCCTCCCGATCCTATGTGTCCTCTTGGTCCTATGTGTGCTCGTGGTCCTATGTGTCCTCTTAGTCCTATGTGTCCTCATGGTCCTATGTGTCCTCTTAGTCCTATGTGTCCTCTTAATCCTATGTGTCCTCTTAGTCCTATATGTCCTCTTAGTCCTATGTGTCCTCTTGGTCCTAAGTGTCCTCTTGGTCCTATGTGTTCACTTGATCTTATGTGTCCTCTTGGTCCCATGTGTCCTCTTGGTCCTCTGTGTCCTCTTGGTCCTATGTGTCCTCTTGGTCCTAAGTGTCCTCTTTTTATTATTTTGATTCTTAAACTATAGAGGCGAGATAGAAAACGATCAACCTTTATAGTTATATATCTCTTTCTTTCAATATTATTTTTATATATTTCAGTTTTATTATTTAGATTCATCAAACTATAGAGGTGCGATATAAAAAGAGGTGCGATATTCTATTCGGAAGCTTGAAACCCGATACAACCTTCAACGTTGAGTTTAAATAACCTCATAATAAGATAGATTCTCTATAACTTAACTATGTTGACAAATAGTCGATTGGTGAACGTGAACCCAGAAATAAAGATGTGATGGGTCTTTGAAAATGAAAATAGGCCCCTTTTTAATTAACATTGGCATAAATAAAAGTGACGAAGGATTCATGGTGTAATATAAAGTTTTGGAGAGACACCGAAAATTATAAGAGACCCCCAAAAATCTTCTATACGTAGTGAGAAAGTTCTGGTGAGTTGCCAGCTTAATTTTTTACCTCAATAGTATAATTTACCCTTTATTTAAAATTTCATTAAAATATTACAACTACGTATTAGCATTATATCTAAATACATAACTTATATATTATTTCAATATAATATAATTAATTATTTCAATTTGTGTGGTTAATTCGTCATTTGTGATGTGATATATACCTTCAAAATTCCTCACATCAAACTATAGCTTCTGCTCATGATGGTTTTTGTCCTAATCTTCCAAGCTCACCATCGACAAATGATTAAAGTTTTTTAATACCTAAAAAGAGTGTACATAAATATATGGTGTTACTGTATTATATTTATAAATTATATAATTTTGATGGATACCTTAACTTGAACTATATCTGGTGATATAAAAGAATATTTATTATTATGTAACATAATTATTTTCACATGTTTCGAAATTTTCATTAACAGATTTAGATTGTTTGAAGTTTTTTTCTAATTACCTAAATGTGCGAAAGTCTATGTTATTTATCCTTTCAATAATTTGTTAATATAGTACATAAGTATTACAGTAATAAGTAATTTATTAATCCATGATCATAAATAATGAGTCGAGTATCTTTTAGTACTCATTCAATGAAATATTTAATATTCTACCGTCTTCTATCAGATATTCTTGATATTATTTCCAAATATGTTCGAAATTATGATATTTTACGAGTGCATTCAATGGATAATTAATTATCTGTCATTAAAGGTGATCATTAATTTTTTTAACCATAATCTTCAATTGTGAACTCAAATGCAAATGTGATAATTGGTTTTGTGACAGATACGAAATTAATCCCTTCATTTATTGCAGGATTTTCGAATACAGTAGCAATTTCATGGAATTATGAATGGTGAGGTGTTAGACAATATATTTATAATTAATATTTATCGGAGATTATATCTATCAAAAACAATTACAATTTTCCAAGAGGACGAGCGTTAATGAATAATAAATTCGAACAGCTCTCAACTTTGACACTAGACTTTTTAAATTTTAATGAGATTGTATTTTTCAGAATTTAATTTTCATTTCTTTATTTCCATAATTCAGTGCCAGTTATTATTAATTGGCACCAGTGTAAAAGTACACTGCTTGGCAAATACTGACTATGGGCAAGACGTGGCAAAGTGTGGATAGCCCATTGTGTATAAGGTGTCAATCCTTTGAATGTTAGTTCAGTTTTTCCAGAGAAATGTGCCTCAAGACAAGAGCGGATACAATATTAGCTAGGCCTGTATATAAAACAAGTAATGTATTTGAATAGAGATAACTTCTTTTTTGTTTGAGTTTTGGTTAACGAACAGGAAATGAGTAATTAACAACATTCAATGCCTTTGTGAGGTTTGTGTAAAAACACATAGTTATATTCATATTTTAGTTATAGTTCGTAATCTCTTCAGTGCTAATGTCACTGGATTAGGACCTCATTAAATGCATCACCTGAAATCTGTTTCATAACGAAACATTAATGATCAGTTCACGTGATTGGAATATAGTACAGCGCCACAAACTCAATCGTTAAAGATTATGTGGCAACAATTGCCGGATATCAAAGAAGTGTAATTGTTAAAAACTGGATGGTATAACCTTATCTAGAAATATATTTCATAGTCCTGGTTCAATTTACTAAACTTCTAATATTCTACAGTTTATATTTAGTTACTTAAAATCACTATGAAAAAAGGTTTGATGAGAGATAAAGTGTTAAAGTGAATATAACATGTAGCATATTTATTTATTCGTATAGGAATTGTTGTATTATTTACCAAAATAATGCTAGTGAAACCCGTCTGATGTAACCAACAATAAAATAAATAAAAATAAACCAATTCATTATTGCAGGACCATGCAGGTGTTCCTTGGGTTAAATATAGTTTTAGTTTATATTTCTTTTTCATTCAGTATTTATGGGAACAATTTTTTTACGCTAATTACAAACAATTTGTGCTATATGCTATTTTGTTATTGGATCTTAATTATTGATAATACATTACGTTATTAAATTTCCTATTTCCATGTTACTATAAATTTTATGTCCTGAACTTCTTGTAATTAGTAATTAACTATATAGTGAAATGAAATCAAAAGCATCGTTTCTAACTGAGGAGACACGTATACATATAACACGGTCAGCAAACAATCAGTTTCTACGTTTACTAAAGTTAACTGTCCTAATTAAATTCAGTATCTAAGTTATTGTACAAACTGACAGATCAGATAACATTCCCGGAACTCGATTAGTGTTTTTAAATCCTTCAATTTATTCTACTATTTAACTGTTATATGTATTGACCTTAAACACTTTTCTCTGTCAATCTTTAATAGAATCATGTGAGTCATTTTAAATTTATTTAAATGAATTTGTGCATTTTTCTAATAATAGATAAGATACATTAATCTCTACATATAAATAGACTATTTTATGAATGAAATACAAATGTATTTAGTATTCAATATGCACTATGCAGTAAATATTGTATGATAAAATTCAATAATAATAATTCAAACCTCGTACTAATAAATAAATAATAAATATAGAGCATGAACTATATATCAAAAAAGACGATTATAAGCCTGATTTTTTCACTATTCATTCTTATTCGAGTTAAAATCTACAAATTAAATAAAATTGATTTCTATAGAGTAAGTGAATGTAAATTGCTGACTACGATTTTATGTATAAATATTCATACGAATATATGAATTGTATATTGTTGCACTACGAATCTATGGTACGTTAATAATTCACTTAAATGGACATTGCTGCAATATCCAATAATAAACACATTGAAAAAAAAATCCATTATCCTATTCATTTACTTTGAAATTACTTTGTGACAGTTGAACCGGCTGACACAACTTCCATATCATTTATTACATAGCTATCAATCTTCGTTAACATTAGAGTAACTTTGCTAATAAACAAAGCTTCTTTATATATAATTATATATCACGAAAGAAATTTATAATTGGGCCATAGGAAATTATCATGGGATCTCCTCTCGATTTCTTTTTCCCCAGACGTCATTTTATCACAAGGTACTGCTCTAATTTCTTTTGCAATGTGCTCAGTAAATAACTGAAAAAGATCAGCCAGATGATGATTGTCTCATACAACTGCCTAATTTCATAAAATTCCTACCAACTCACTCTTTTATTACTCTAATTTTTTTTTCTGATAAGGGTTTGAAAAATTGGGCCACATTTGCTTTAAGTGGTGGACATTTTGTTTCATGACGCAGCAAACGATGCTTCCTCCGATACGACAGCTGGTGTTGATATACAGTATTCAGTAGAGTTAAAATATCATATCGTCGAGAAAGTTCACAACTCATAAATTAAAAAAATAGACAATCGAGAAATCATCTTTTATAGCCTCTGTCAAATAATATTACTCGTAATTAGTACAATTTGTGGTATAATTATATGATATTCATATAGGGAATGTCTGACAAAAGACCCTACAAACTATATAGTGTCTTAATTGCCAATTGGATATTGAAAGATTGATTTCTTTTTGAATTTTGAAGATGATGTAATTTTTCCGATGTGTGTGACATGAAAAACTATTAAATATCTTCTCTTTATACAATAGGCATTGTATTGGTGAGCAAATGATTAATTTTTTAAAATAATGAACAAAATTTTATGTTGTTCATTTAATATATTTACTAAAGTAAACCACTTGAAAGTTATAAACAATTACATACATCATTTTGCGTTATAAATTAACAGTTATTCATTAATAAATTAACTACTCCACATTGGGTGTAAAGGTATAACGAATTTATCATCACAATATATATATAAGTTGAATAAGACCTCTATTTTGATTTTTAGCGTGAAAATCATGCTAATCTTTCATCTGGCAGGCATAAGACAAACATCAAACGGAATGGAAATTCCGTAAACAAGATTATCTTTATTCAAAAGAAAATAAACTCATTCGGTATTCTGAAGACGTTTGACGATTTCACGGCAGTTGGAACTTGTGTGAATCCAAGAGGCTCAGAAATCATCTAGAATGTACATATAAAGAAACAACCATTCCATTAATTATGAAAATATAATCTTTATGAAAAAAATTATAATTATGTTATAATTATAAGTACGATAAGGTATGATGATTTATATTTAATAATTGATAAATTAAAAGTGTATTACAGTCAAATCACTTATAATCTAAGATAGAATATTCGTAAATCTTCTATTAAAATCGCCGATCGCATCTGACGGTTTGCGAATGTAGTATTGACTGATTATATATGATCATTAATAGGAGGCATTTCGGAATTAAAGCAACACAAAATTTAGGATATGGTGGGGCTAAAAGATTATATGACATCTCTTATATGGCCCCATCATACTCATTGAGAGAAATATTCTGAAGAGTTTAGAACTTTTGAGGTTTTGCGTACATTCTATGCCTCCATTTTTTTTCAGGAAACATTTTTTTGTGCTGCCATAAAGACTGGAATCTATTCTCTCATTAAAGTTTTTTTGCGTAATTACAAGAGGAAACACATCATAAAAAACACTATTTTTAAAGCAACATTCTTTTGGCATGAATGAAGTGAGAACGTGAATGAAACTTCATATAAATGAATGAATTTTGTATTTAGAATTAGCAACTAAGATCGTTATTGGAAAAACATGGATATGCCTCGTTATTTTTTTTTTTTTAATTAGAATAAAATAAGACTGGAGAGACTGTTTTTATTGAAAACCTTATTAATTTGATTTAAATTTTAACCATGCCATAATGAAAAAAATCACTAACAAAAACAATTAATTTTTAAATAATCATTATTCGGGAAACTTGCTTCACTATAACCTGAAGACAAAGTTACTTTAATTTAAAAACAAGAATTCTCTCAAATCTGAAAAGTATTAACTTTGAATAGATATTGTACGAATATTTTTCACTGTAAAAGTTCTTCCCTAGTGGAATATTATTTATGTTGATTGTAAATAGTTAATGCACAAAACATTTTCATCCTATTGTAACATATTTGTCCTCTTTCATTTTTTTCTATTGTTAAATATGATTACTTTGCCTAAATATTACGAGGAGATAATAAACAAATTTCCTTTTGTATCACGTGTAATTTGATTCAGGATATGAATTGTTAATAGTAATAACTAATAAGGGTTCAAAGAAATTTCAGTCTTGGAAAATTCGGTCTCGAAAAAGTCGGTCTCAGTTTATAACGGTGTTATTGATGAACAATAGTAGAAAAAGTTATATCATGAGAACAGAAATGTGTAGCTTATTTATTAAAAGCTGATAACATCATTAACCGTTGTAAAATGATATTTAACATTAGTAATTTTGACATGTTTTGACATTTATTTAACATGAGATTTGAGTATAAAATTCTGTATCGAAAATTTAGGTCTCGGTATATTCGGTCTCAGGTATAAATAAAACTTATGAAATACTTGTATCGATCGAGGGACGTGCCGCTCTCCAATTGAGGTTATTTATCAATCATAAGATGTGAAGTACAAGACAACTTGCGGATACAGCAAACTACATAAAGGTAATTAATTTTGAGTGGTCATTTCTAATTCCGAGACCGAAATTCCAAGACCGAATATTACGAGACCAAAATTTACTGCTACCAGTGATATAATATAGAGTAAAATGTGATACTAAGTATAAAAATGTAAAATGTAATATTATATATCATGTAGAGTCGGACGGGGTTTCACTACGCATACCATTTTAATGGGGTATCACTCCGCACCTCTTATAGTTTTAAAACCATTCATTTTAGCCTAAATTTGATTAAACCATCATTTCAAGCATCCTCTTTTCTTCCATTAACATCATGACGCACCAATATCCTATGAATATATCTAGAGCTAAGTAGCGATGTATGTGGAGCTCTCAAAACGATCTGAAAAAAGTTTGCGCTGGTGATTTTTAATTCCTGCAAACTCTCCAATAACTCTAGAACCGAGATATAGATATTCAAATTGTTTTGACATATTAGAACAAACATTAACAGTTAAATTATGTCAAATTTTCTACTTTTCAGTTTTAACGGTTTTCCCGCCACAACCGTTCGCAGTGATATCCCAGATAATTTAGAGGTAGAGAGGTATCACTGCGCATCATTTATAACCATATTTGTATGTAAATAAATATAAAAATTATGTATTTTTAGCTCTTAATAAGGGAATGAAAATTGTTAAAATGAATGGGTTGTGTTAATGACATGGAGAATAAAAATGTAAATGTAATAACTATTTAACATACATATAAGTTGATTTAATATTCACTTAATTTATTGTATAATTTGAAATTATATTATTGTGAGAATATCTAATTATCTAGTATTCACAAATCAGTACACAGGGTTTAACGTTTGCTTCGGAACTAAATGCTATATTGCTGACGTCAATAGGAAATTAAAAACAAGAGACTCTAAACGAAATTGAACATGCTTTTAAAATTTAGGTAACTTTGAAAATAAGTTAAAAATATTAATTATAAAATTTTTATGTGCACTGAAGTTTGGTTTACTGAGTAGATAAAGAAAAGTAGATTTGTTGAAATATTATTTTGCTTGGAATATTATTTAAGTATTCCAATTTCTATGTAGTTATTACTGTAAAAATGAATGTATATTTAACCTCTTAAAGAAGAATTAACAGCATTTTTTATAAATTAAAATGTGTTTATAACTAAAGAATATTTCAAATATACAATGTACATGTATTGCCAATAAGTGACTGGCAGTTTTCCGCCTGGCATTTTTCCGCTTCGGTAGTTTTCCACCTGGCAGTTTTCCGGACACCGTGTTATTATATACTGTCGAGCTGGAATGTTTAGTGAGAATGTTTCGTTCTTTAAATTTGAAATGCTGGAACTACTGTTTAGATATATACATAGTATGCAATGTTGAACTGTGTGAAGATACGTGAATAGATAATAAAAACTTTAGAATAATAACATTGTGTATAAATTTACCAAAGGTAGTTCAGTTGATGATAAATATATGAATACATAATTGTATATTAAGACTATATATAAATAATTTTTTTCTACATTTTTTTCAATTTATACAATAATTAAGACAAATATATAAATTAAAATAAAGGTGATACAAAGTTAAACAGATGTGCCTGTATAATGTGCCAGTCCTTTCCTCTTTTGTCAAACCGTTAAAAACTCTTCGAAATTAAGAGTGCTATCTTAATGATATATCGAAATATTCAATAAACAATTATCAATCAACTGATTCATTAAACGATAATTGTTTAAAATTCAATATATTTTTTCTTTACTTCAATTTTATACATAAAAATCTCATTAAAGAAATAGTAATACAATAAATGATCAATGATTTATAGTATTAACGCGTCGCAGACAAATGTTTAATGAAGAGTTTTACCACAGACTATCGAAATATACGATGACGACAAGATTTACTTTCGTAATCTATAAATCTCGGTTCTAGAGTTATGGGACAGTTGGCGTGATTCAAGTATGACAAGCGCAAACTAATTCAGATCGTTTTGAGAGCACCACATACATCGCAACTTAGCTCTAGAAAGATGGTGCGATCAGATTTAGGCTAAAGCAAGGTTCAAATTATAAGAGGTGCGGATTGATATCTCATATAAATAGAATGCGCTGTAATACCCCCGTACGACTACGGATAAAATGCTTATAGACAAAATGCCTAACGGACAAAACCAATAATGGACAAAATGCCTAATGGACAAAATACCTAACGGTCAAAACGGTCAAATGTATGTAAAAGAATGTTAGAGAGAGAATAATAGTATAAACTCCATATTTAAATTAAAAGACAGACCATAAAAATTGAAGTGATTTCTGTAATTAAATAATTATTACTAAATAAAGAGCCGTAAACAATTTATTTTCATAAAATCTTCTCATTGGACACCAAATTCATTTTTTTTATATTCATGTTAGCCTTTGTAAATAAAATATACTCTGTTCCAGTTACAATTTATTAAGGATTCTATAGTATTTTTTTCAAACAGAACATTAGTAAAATAATATAAATATCGACGATATTTTGTTATATGTAATTATGGATAGTTACTTGCGGTGCCCGAAAATTTCGGTCCAGGAAATTTTGGTCAGGAAAATTTGGTCTCGGAAATTTCGGTCTCTGATTTATAAATAACCTCTCAATATAAGTGGACGTCATGTAGTTTGTTGTATCCGCTATTTCTTAATGACCTTAAACAGGTAAATATATCATCCGATATATATAACTGTTATTTTTTTAATTATACCTCAGACCGAAAGTTCCACCAATAACTTCTCCAAAATAAAAATGTCAGGCTAGAACTTCAACCGTTTGAAGTCAGGTAGATATAGAGTGACAGTTTACGTGCGTCGATCCTGACAGTTTACTATTACGGTCTTATCCTGATAAGTTCTCCAGATATATATTGATAATTTATCACATTTTTCACACTTAGTTTATTTTATTTCCTCTTGACTAAAGAAGCTATAACCATAGAAACTGTCAGGAATTAATACTAGATTTAATCAGGTAATGACAAGCTGGTGCCGTTATGGAAAATATCAGAAGGTTTAAGTAGAACTTCTCTAACTATTGTCCGAAATTAACAAGGAATAATGATAAAGTAAAATTGAAAACACTTTTTATTCTAAAGAAGACAGGAATCTTGTAATGCTCGGAACACGGTTCTTCTTGTTGGGTGGCCCATGCAAAGAATACTGAGGACAGGAGCTACTTCTCCCAACCAGTACAGGACGCTTGTTTCTTCGTAGCACTGTAAAAAGACGTAGTTATTATCTTTATGTACATTTTGGAATAATTAGAAATACCTGATTGCATTTTAGACGGAATTTAACAAGGCTGAATCTTACCATCGGTAGTTGTATTCTCCGAATTATTATCTTCAAAATCTTGTACTCTCTTTGTTAGGCAAGGGCATCCCTTCCTGAACACACCTGTAAAAACGAAAGAAATAATAGAGTACGCTAAAATTTTAACAAGATAAAATTGTTCTTTTAATAGAATGTAACTTACTTTGATCTGGATGCCTATTACAAATAGGAGGATTTTGCGGGCAGATTGGTAAAGGTGGAACTAGATTGTGGAAAGAAATAGAGTTGTTGAATGTACTGTATCATTGAATATATATATATACAGTATTCATAATAAATAATAAAGTGCACTCACCTTCTGAGATAATAGATGTCTGAGTGAAAACTTCTCCATCAAGTGCATCAGGTGCTGATGTACCAGCTCTGTAGACGGCTCCATTCAGAAGGTTTTCATTTGTGCAAGATATTTCCTCATTTGGCTGTATTGTAACGCCAGCAGTCGTACCTTGCAGGAAACTTCGAAGATCAAAGTTGTCATTAAGGTCGGGGAATTTAGGAGGTTCAAACATGTCAAACTCAGATGGATAATCTAGTTTCACATTTTGCGTCATGTCCTCGAATTCACCAGTTCCCAGTTCAACTATCCTCCATCTATCTTGGGAAAGTGCACGTACGATAGGCAGACTGTTGGCAAATATAACAACTGGAACTGGTTCAAATCTGAAAAGAGTTTTGAATTACTTTAGAAAATATAAATATTTCATAAAAACTAATAATTTGAAAAATAATTACCTGTTGAAAATACCATTATACTTTCCTGAAGCAACGTAACCATTTTTGACACATTCAACCAGACCGTAGTCAAAACTGTCTAACTTTGATCTTGGAATGTCGAATGCAAAACCTTTTACGTTTTTTAGCATTGGTCCGATGTTATGAGTAGAAATGTTATCATTAAGAAGTGTGAAGCCATACAGTATGCTGAGGACGTTTGCTAAAAACGTCTTACCAACGTTGCCTGAAACATCCGATACCCACAAGACTTCTCTGGAAGGTTGTTGCATCACTTTTTTGAGAATTAAATTTTGCCAAGGGTAGATTTTGTACTTGCTCCATTTCTCAAACATTTTAATTGTACGTTCAAGTGTTAAGAGATAACGTTCAGCTCTCTCAAAGTACAAATGACGATCAGAAAAAGTTTTGGATGCAATTATCTGAGGTTTTTTCAACCTATCCATAAGTCCAGACAGAATCATAGGTACAGATGCTGGTGTTAGTCTGTTTCCCCGTCTTTTATCAAATATATCTGAAAAGTCCCCCACGCAATCATAATTCCCTTCCTTCGTGCAATATTCAAAATTCTCCAATGGACCCATTCGTGCTGCATTCCAGTAGGCGTCAGTGAAAATTTTCTTCACGAAGCTCAATCGATGCGATCTGAGTAACTCCAAATAACCTTGGATATGGTGAGTACCACATTCACCTACTTCAAAACCCCAGACAGCTCGTTTGACCTTGAATTCAGACTTACTCAAATGGCCTCTTATATTGAAGTCGGCACGGTAATTATTTATGGTGAAAACCCATCTGGACCTCTGTAGTGGTCCTATATGCGTCTCTAAAGTTCCTTGAGTTGATTCCATTGAGCATATAGATCGTGATAATTAGCTGAATTTGAGTTCCCCAATAGAAAAAGGAGAATCTATCATTCGAATAAAGTCAATCATTGAAACTAACCGTTTTTAGATTCTCATTTACCACATTGCCTGCTGAGGGATTCTAAAAAAATGTGTGCATGTTCCACTACCTATAGCCGATCAGTGATAATTTAATAGTTAGGGAAGGAATTAATTGAATGTGCTGAATACACATAATTAAATATAGAAAGTATTATACGTTATACCGTATCAAAGAGATGCTAAATTATTATAGTAAAACGAATAATTTAGAAACATAAATTTACTAGAAACTTCCAATGCCTTAAGCCACTCAAGTAATATAGATATTTTTAAACGTAACAGAAAATGGGAAAATAGGTAGACAGGCATATGATTAAAAATCCAGGTTCAAACTTACTTTTTTAACTAGAAAATTCCTAATTATCCTGAAACTGGTAAAATAATGATTACCAGTTTTTAGATGTTTAACTATTCATTTTTACCTAAAACTCCTTCCATTTCAAACTTACAATACTATGCCAATGAATGTGAAGAAAATATACCCTCTAGTTTTTGTATATTATAGTATACATTATCATTCAATGTATGCTATTGTGAATTAAAAAGATCGCAACGTAAGATTTTTAAATGTACTAACTGAGAATGCATATCATGACTTAACATGAGAATTTCTCCCGAACTTCTCCATTATTTGTACCTGACAAGTTCCCGGAACTAATCAAGCAATTTGTACAGTCAATGTAACTTATGAGGCGAAGTTAGGCATTTTGTGCTGTGCTATTGATCACGTAATATTGAGAAAAAAAAATAAACATACGGTTTTTTTCAAACTGCAAAAATTATGAGCATTTTCTATGTGCAATAGTGTTTCAACTTATGTGCTTATGACGTTTTAAATCGTTCTAGCATACCTTCGTAACGATCGGAGCCTTTTGAATCGAGTTATTTATAAAAGTTTGTAGTCGACGGGGCTGGAACGCCAATAGCATAATTTAAAAAAAAGTCAGGTTGGGTGTATGTGGCGGTATGTGGCAACTATGAAATTTGGATTTGATTTCAGAAATAGTTAGTTAGATACTCATTTCTTGTTCTGATCTCAGTGTGGTTACACGTGAACTGAAGTACAGCTATAATTTATAGAGATGGCATATAATAGGAATGAGGAAGGCATTTCTACGTGTAAGTATAAAATTAGTTTTATTTTCAACAAGATTGTTAACTTCGTATTTACTAAAGAGTAAATAGAATTAGATTTCATAATAGATCATGATATTGATTATATTATTACAAATTTTGTAAATCATTATTTAATTAAGCTATGGTAATTACGCAATTAGTGAACGTAAACCGTTACCTAATATGGCTAATGGGAAGAATAATAGATCTGATACAATTGGTAACAACCAGCGAGATCTTCTGTAAAAACTTTGAAGCCATTCAGTTTTGACTCGTTCGGTAATTGAAAGCATTCGGTAATTGCGTCATTACCCTAACTCAACTAGTTTAGAATTTAGTACATAGTATATGACGGTGATGTGAACTGCAAACATAAAAGTTATTTTTTGGATAGCTAATTAGTGTTTTTTTTTGAGTATTGTTTTCACGAGTATTAACTCTTTCGCATTTTTTAAAACTTTAGGGTAACTACTCAATCACCGAATAATTTCCTATTGCCAAATAATGTTCCAGATTGGCTATTGTTATATATTTCGAATAGATCTATTATTTTTAATCTTAACCATATTCGGTAATTTAAATAAGCACTTTTGTAACTTTTAATTGCGGCTAGTTGAAAGTCTGACAACCACTGATTTAGACTTATATTTAAATGTTACGCATGCCTAAAGGATCATTGTGTAGCTTTTCATTCATTATTGAAATCTACCAAACTCTATATTTAAATTATTATTGATTAGTCAAGAGTTTGAAAGTTTTATATTTGTGCAAGTTCTGAATTATCGATCAATTCTACATTATCGACCATATATTATAAAATTTAATTGTCAATCATCAATACTTTTTCATTTATATGGTATTTACTGTAATTAATATCAAATTTAAAGTTTTAAATTAAATTAAATTTTCTTGTATTGTCGAACATGTGGTCGATAATTCAGAATTTTCCCTAAATATGAAATTCTTAAATTTTCGATGGGTGGTTTTTTCGCTTCTATGGTATTTATATTTCATATATTTTCTAGCTTATTCGGATACGGATTCAGATTCCGAATCTGATTACGAGTGCAGTACTTTGGATGAGTTAGATGAAGCTGTAGATGGGGACTCAGACGAGGAGATTTACTCAGATATTGTAAGTTCCGAACAATATTTTTTAAATAAATTTAACCACATTCCTATGAGTCAGACTAAGTCCTTTTTACTTGCATTCCACATAAATCTTGGTGACTGTTG
Organism: Caprella mutica; assembly: GCA_947561585.1. Classification (NCBI taxonomy): domain Eukaryota; kingdom Metazoa; phylum Arthropoda; class Malacostraca; order Amphipoda; family Caprellidae; genus Caprella; species Caprella mutica. The sequence goes on from CANNZV010002906.1 coordinate 77,122, forward strand.
GACTCCTTAATCAGTAACTATTTATTTAACTTCACTAGTATAACTCCCTAATAAATTAATCTTTATTTCTCCAGGTCCAAGAACTAAATTTGGAATTCATACAAAATTCGATTAATAAATCTCAACTTCTTGGGCATTTTTCATTCGAAGATAACATCGCTTCACTTAAAAATGAAAAATTCAATCTGTTATATCGACGTTCCAAGAGAGAAATAATTGTCGAAACAGTTTCGAAAATTAAAGAAGCTCAAACAACCTTTGCACAAAAATTAGACGAAGCATCTGAATTCTTCAAATCAAATATATGTTCTGCATTTATGATGGACAGAGCATTCGGGGATGTAGAAGATGACCCTCTCTGCAATAAAAGTTTCAACCCTGTAGTTCGACAGCAAACTGATGGCTCGCTTCAACTAAATTGTCCTATGAAAGGTTGTGCTGTAAGCACACATAGACTGAAGCGCCATCTTAGATTGAAGCACTCTCACTTGAATGAAAATAAAGTGGAATTTTGCATAGTGATGGCACGTAGAATGGAAAAAAATAAATTGACCAGTGAAGAATGTACGGTGACTGAAAAACCTAATTTAACAAAAACAAAGAAGCACAGACCTTTGGAGCACGCTAGCAAGAAGCATAATTATGTTAAGTGTAATCTATGCAAGTTTCTTGCAACCAACATTTCTCAACACCTGCAAACTAAACATAAACTTGCAACCGGAAGTGAAATATATGTATCTTCTCTCAAACAAAGTGAGGTAATTCCAAAGGTATATACTAAAAGTGACGGTAAGGGTGTGGTTGAGCTTAGTGGCAGCGAACTGAGTGCTGCTCAAGATAAATACGGCGAGAAAATAGAAGAGGAACGTTCAGTTTTGCTAGAGCTAAAAAAAGGCAGACAAGAAATGGAGAAGCTAAAAATGAAGATTCAAGAAGCTACTAGCCAAACAGAGAGGACTAAATTATGCAAGAAACTGCAAAAAACTACTCAAGACTTCAAAAAGTATCGGTATAGGGACACGAGAACGTATTCTGAGAATACGAAAGTCTGGAAGGATTCTTTTGAATCATACTTGAAACTTAGAGACAATTTCAATCCAAAAAGATGTGCAAGTATGGCGATTGATATTGTTTTAAAGTATGAAGAAGCTAATGGCAGTCTTTCTTTCTCGGATCTTTCGAACACTAAGAATATTCGTAAAATGGTCCAATTGTTCAAAAATTCTGAAGGAATGAAATCCAGTAGCAAAATAAAATACCTAAAAATGTTTTCAAATTTTCTAAGGTTCCTTTTGCTGGACTGTGACAGTCCTGAGAAATCTACTGATGAAGGTCTCCCTGACAAATTATCAAAGAGCGTTCTATTTGATGAAGCATCTCACGAAGTTGATAATGTAATAGTTTCTCTCTCAAAACGAACTGGTATGGAGATTCTGGAGAGAAGAGAAGAAACAGAAAAAAAACTGATCAGTAAAGCAGAATTAATAGATATATCTTCTGCGGTACGAAATAAATTGCTGAAGATTTTAACAGTGTCCACTCTCAATAGATCTAGATATTCATGTGCAGACGCTATCACAGTGAGGAACGATCTAATAGCAATTGCCACGATTAACTTAGGGAGGCGTAGTATGGAAATTACCACCATGTCATTGAAAGAAGTGTCGGAGGCTATAAAAACTGTTCTGCAGACTGGCGAGACTTACTTTGTCGTTCAGGTAAGAGGTGTAACATGTGAATAGTAATTTTAATATTTATTAGATATATTGTTAATCGTATTTTCTTTCACTTCAGGTCCTTGAACAGAAAGGCATGAAAAGTGGCAAGAAGGCTGCCGTTACCTTTAGAGAGGATGAGTTTGAGGTATTGAAAGTATTCATTCATGAGCTCCGATCGAAAATATGCACAAACGACAAATTGGAATGCGTGTTTCCATCTTCTGGGGAGGGAGGTAGACAGATGTCACTGAGTGGGATCTGGAAAATTTAACTAAATACAAAACAAAAAATGGAACGAAGCTAACATCACGACTGATAAGAAAATCAAAGGTTACAAATAGCAGGACTTTAGAGTTAACAGAAGGAGAAAAGGATGCTACAGCGCACGCAATGGGTCACAACACATCCACTAGCGAGAGATACTATAATCATCGGAGTTTAATCTCATCAACAAATGCATGTCTCTCTCTTGAAATGTCGAGATCTTCAGTCGAAAGATCCTCGCATGGCACTCCTTCTCTACCAGGCCCCTCATCATCATCGACTCCCATCATGAGCTTCACTCTTTCAAAGACAGATTCACAAGTCTCTTCATCAATCCTCTCCACGGAGCGCGAATCTGTCAAAAGGAAAGTAACCTTCGAAGAAAGTAGCGACAGTTCCTATGAACCTGACATAACGATAAAGAATTTGCGGACCAAAAAACTGAAGTCTGGCAATAAAGAGGCAGAAGAGGAGCTTGAAAGATACGTCGAAGGTGTAGTTAAATCATGTCAAGAGACGGGAACTACTGACAAGCTGTACAGTGCGAAAGGATTAATTTCTGTCAAGTACGTTTCTGAAAACTTACCCACAAGTGCCAGGAAACAGTTTTCTGTCAAGAAAATAAGAAGGGTTGTAGAAAAATATCTATAATCTGTAAAACTCATTAAAAATTTCCATTATATGAATTATCAGTTTCTAGTAATTTTGTTGTATGCTATCTAGCTAATACATGTTATAGTTTAATAAATTGATTCACTTTCTCTTATTTTTCTGTGCATCCAAAAAACAAAATTAATTAATGAACACGTTCCTTACCGAATACAAAAGGATCTACTGTTAGGAGTTTAGTTTAAAATATTATACTAAAAATGTCAAGGTCTTCTCATTCATTATGATATACTTCCTAAGAGTTTCAAGATTTCTCTAACTGTTCTAACTCCTCAGATTTCATACAAAGTTACATTGAAAATTTATAAATCAGTTGAGGATTTCTATCATTAGAGTATGCAACATTCTATTGTGTATTGACTATTTACACTAGTATTTAAAGAAACTTATGATAATATTGAACTAAATTTTCACCAAAGCTCATCATCTACCTCATTTAGCAAATCTAATGAACAGAGACTCTATGGTCTAATTAGTTTCATAAAATTTGATTAGGAATTATTTTGAATTTGTAGGCTATACTCTGGAAAACATTAGTGGCACTAGTCAGGCTGTCAGATTTGATGCAAATATTTGCCTAAGTTGAAAATTCAAATTTAAAC